>JAMKCH010062630.1:0-32743 GCA_023653785.1 Ophioderma brevispina
TCCAGCGACCCTTCGACCCCCCCCCCCCCACGGGACCCGAGCAATACCAGGGGGAGGGGGCCGGGATAGAGATGGGAAAAGGTCCCCCACCTTCCCGAACACAAAAGGGAGAACGTGGGCCCAGAAAAACCCAGGGACCTGAAAGGAAGACCTTAATTAGACCCACTTCCGGTTTGAGGAGGGGGGTCCAAAACACTTTTAGATCCGTCCCAACACATCCCTAGTCGATGGGGAGACTCTCGGTGAAAAACTCCAAACTAAGTGGCATGGTCCCATTTTGGGGTGACCCCCCCAACCCTGACTCAACCTGCCCCAAAATCCCTCTATGGGACCCCAGGGACACCCCCACACCCCTAGGATAGGCCCCCGGGGTGGGGGAGCGAGCCCCAGGGGGCACAAGGCAAAAACACCAAAAATGACTTATGGCACCACAGGCGCACCATACCTGAAAGTAAAAACATGGAATACCAGCCTGAAAAGATCCGATCAGGATCTTTTTTTTTACCATACCTAAAAATAATATATTTTTTGGACCAAACGGCATATCATAAAAACCACCGTTTTTTAGGCACGACGGCTTACCATATAAATACTCAACATTGCGGTATATACGGCTAGAATTTGTTTACACTTTTCCTGGCCCTAGCCTGATCAATTAAACAGGTGAGAGAAGGTTGTAAAATCACCCGTTCTTCAGGAAAACGTCCTCGTCATAAAGACGGAGGATAGAAGTGGATTTATAAGAGGGGACCGCACAAATCTCGGGCTAGGATAGGCGGTCTCTTACATGAATACAATTCGATATACGGCGAGATAAAAACATCGAAAAATTACATCTAACTCGCCGAATAACACTAAAATCTTAGTCTACTTTTTGTCTAAGGATACTTAAGTGCTCGAATCGACGTTTCTTTCTGGTTAAGTGCAGCTAATTGCCGGCAGATTGGAAATATTTTTTCCCGTCTCATGGGTGGGGTGGGTTAGACGTAGCGATAGCATGCTTCCCCAATTGAGAAAGAACAGTTTTGAATAAGGACCGGACTCTCACAGCGCATGGTCGCGGTTGAGTTGCCCGAAAGGTAGTGCGCGCTATCGGCGGACTATTTTCGCGGTAGCGAAAATTTTTAATGTGGTATAGAGGTTTCTGGTCGAGCCCAAATGAGACATTTGTGCAAAAGTAAGGTCGCGGAGGGTAGCTATCAAGAGCGCAGTGTATTTTGTTTATACACACATCCCTAAAGTTTCAGCTTAAAAGCACCTTCCATTTAGGCTGGGAAAAATTATTTATTGTAAAAATTAGGGAATTTTAAAAAAATAAATAAAAACACTAAAACAAATCATGCAGTCTTGAAAATGCCAAAAAAAATTGTGAAGGAGAGTTCAATCCTTACCATAGTCCAGTTTGGAATAAATTGATTTAGGGTTTTGATTTTATGGTCATTTTTCTGTAAGACCATTTTATCCGATGATCCTACCTTAAATTGTAATACGGTACCTAAATTTTAGATCAAAAGAGAATAAAACCTGACATACATAGTGCTACTTTGAGGTAGCCTGTAAGCCAACGCAGAAGTTGTAGACGGAATTGGCCAATTCCACTTTGGAAGATGCTACTTTCACTCTCAGAATCTAGACCAATCAATTTAATGTTTTCTACCTTTTAACATTTTATTTTATGTATATTTTGTGCAAAATAATTTGCAATACTTTCTGTACATCAAGAAGTATACATAAATGTATTGTTTACATGCTGATTTACACATCCATGAAAATATTTGTGAGTTCAAAACACACAAGTATTTATTAAATTACCTTAAATTGCAATTAAAGCAATAGGTATTTTTTGTCAGTCAGAAAATGTCCATGTTTGCAGTATAGACCAGTTAACCTCCTATGTCACTTCTTTTGTTGCCTGCGAATCCATTCCTACGAATCGTTATGGCCCATAGTATTAACACTCTAACAGATACAATTGCCCAGTGTGTAACAGTCAGGCCGACCTATTTCAAGATACCAGGCCCTAACATGTTTACAAACATCGCTGTTAACTGGTCTATAGGAATCAGTCCCAGGGAATTACTCTTCATTGCAAATTTACACCCATACCTACTGCTTTGTAATAAAGCAGAATTGCTCATTAAAGTTTGATACCTTACAAAATTTCTGGGCGTGTTGCATTTAAATACAAGAGGTGGTAGGGGTCACATGACGCATCAGTGAGCATACAAATGCGACTATTGAAATGAACAATAAAATGCTATAGATCACAGGCCAGGCAAGGTCTGTGACTATCTAATTCTTATACAATGAAAATTAAAGTCCTTTTTTTAAAATGTGGAAAACCTTCAACCAGTGAGTAGCCGAGTACATAAGGACACAAAGTATTTTCACCTTATGAATTGTTGTCTACATTATAAATCTGCAATAAATTCACAATTTTCACCATTACCTTAGATTACATATTCCTATAACATTTATATTAGGGCCTGCTATAACACAAATCACATGAATTGCATTCAAAACTTCCATAAATTTTCTCATGAATTACAAACTTGCACTAGTTATATTTCAACTATGCCATTAGACTAAATCTACTACTGTCCTAGATAAATGTATTTGCTCTGTGCGGCTTACTGTATTTTGCTCAATGAAAAGAAACAAAACAGGCTCAGTGCACCCATTGGCACACTTTATTCTGTCATCGTACACCTTGTACATGATGGAATGTGTAAATCTAATCGGTGCACTGAGCCTGTTTCGCTTCGCTTTGTTGTGCATAATATCTCGCTATGGACCAAATGCCTTCTGTGTGTTCAAATTTTGGTGTTAATCAGCCCATTTTCTGGGAAAGTCCGAGTTGTGCATGTAACTTTTATTTTCTAAATCGAGCACTACCTTCTGGATAAAATAAATCAGAGGGGTCCTAACACCTTCAAACCACCTGTTTGAAAATCTGGCAGTTACAACATTTATCTACAGCTGCCAGTGCAGTAATGTCAGCCTGAAATGCATCCTCTGTTTGAAAATCTGACAGTTACAACATTCATCTACAGCTGCCAGTGCAGTGATGTCAGCCTGACACACATCCTACATTTGAATCCATAATAAAAGCAGTTTCTTGTGCCCACATATTTTCCAAGTCATTTTATTTAAAACTGACTCAATTTATTAATAAAAATACTCCAAGTTTAAACTTGCAAATCCTCCTGGCTTTTTTTAAAGGCACTATCAGTGATTTGCTAAATCAGAAAATAAAAAATCTTTGAAAATCTGATTTTTGCATACATGTCTGTATCAAGTATAGGTATCCTAACATACCCTACAAATTAATAAAAGGACCAAAAGCAACCTGATAAGGACAAAATCGGACATTTTAGTCATTAGGCAAAAAAAAAAATTGTTTGTTTGTCCTCGTCCGACCGACCGTGTACCTCGGTCCCGACCATATTTTTTTTATTTCATTAATTTTTTTTTTTTTTTTTTTTTTACTATTTTAACCCCAAAACCTCAGGTCTTTGGTATAAAAACTAATTTACAAAATAAATATCACATATCTAGGAAATATTACCTGTACCCATGTGTATTTGGGTGTTTCCAGAGTCTTGGAAAACTTCAGTTCCAACATTTACAGACATGCCAACTAGTACGGATTTTCTGTATTTCGTACGGAAAATGATGCGGAATGCAGACGTACGTTTTCCCGGTAAAAAAATACGGAAAATGGTTGCGTTACTAAAATAAAAATAAAGTGTATAAAAAGTAAAAAAATAAGTAAATACAGAGCAGCAAAGCTCACTTATGAGGGCAATATCTTTTCAAAGTGAATAAAAGAACATAGATTTGAATATTTTTCATTATAAAGTCTGTTAAAATGATTCCGACATTGGTAATTTTCCTTTGCCGACTTTCGGATGTTCACACCACATTAATATTTTGATTTAAACCATTAACTGCTGTATGCAAATGTCTCTGAGGTAATTTTAACATTTAACTTGGTGCAAAGGGATAGACCGTACAACAATGAATTGTTATTGGGGTGTTGTTTTAAAGTGTTCAAGCTGTTTGAAGTTTAGCTTAGTTTTTACTTTTTGTGCATTAAAAAATAATCTATTCCTTAGTTCCCACTGACAGTTCCTTAATGGGGCTGTCAGACAGGAGCTTCTTTCCATTTTTTTCCTGGAAAAGCTGTATTTTAAAGAGTTTCATCTCATGATGCAGTTTCAGGTTATAGGTACTTAGTTTTCAAGATATGAGCCTTAAATGAGACTTTTCTTCTTCTTCTTTTCGATGTAATATTTTAAAAAAAAAATCTCCATATGGACTTAGTTTCTACAGACAGTTCCTTAAAAGGGGCTGCCGGACGGTGGAGCCTGTCCATTTTTTCTTCTGAAAAAGCGTATTGTTAAAGAGCCTACTATCTCATGATGCGTTAAGTATGTACATAGGCAAGCTAAAGTTTTCCAAGTTACGAGCCTTTAAAGTTTACACTTTGACATTTACACATCCATGTCATTTCTTTCAAAAAAAAACTTTTTTATTGCCAAATTGGATTTCAACATGCACTAGGCTTGCTATAATGCCGGCTTAGAGCAGGCCTGTTTGACGTCACTGTACGTCATAAAGAGTGATTTTTGTTACTTTTTTTGGTATCACTGAACTCGGGAAGGTCATAGCTATCCATTTTGTACCACGCATATGATTAGTCTCATCAAAATCCGTTTCCGCGAACTAGGGGAAATTCTTCCCCCTCCCCCCGGCGGTGAGATGGGTCCTAAAAGCTCCGGCTCTTTTAAGGGTTTAAAGACCTTAAAATTTTTTGGCATGAATGTTGACCACACCCACCTACCTGGGAGCCACGCAGACATTTGTAACACATCTCAAGTCACAAACACCTTTTAGAGTGTACCGTGTTGTTTAAACGCCTGCTCTAATAAACGCCCCCTACGATTTTGGTTTCAAAACAATTCAAGAAAAGGAGTTAAGCTTACCTACTATAACCACCTATTCAGAGGCCTTCATTTATGAAAATAGAGGAGCTCTGTTGTAATAATCTCCTGTATTCAATTTAGGAGCCCAACAAGGGCTCAATTTATTACATGTCATAACAAAAGCACAGCCGTTCAGTGGAGCTCGATTTTTGGATCTCCTGAAAGACTCTCAGGAGAGCTGTCGTATGGCCAGGACTGTCGTAGTCCGTCTCATACTCGCTGTTGTGCACAGTTGTAATAGTTAATTAGTATGGAACTTTGACCTCGGGACATGCGAAAACAGAGTCCCCCTGGTCTTTCGTGTGTATTATTTTGTAATCAGCGAAATAAGGGTGTGTAAGGTGATTTTTGACTTTCCATTTTTGACTGTAATTATGTAATAAATGCCCTCCCTTTTGAAAATGCACGGCCCCGGGGCGCTTATTAGGAACAATACGGTATGTAGACAACCTGACAGGAACCCCTGAAAAGCGATTTTAGTGCGCAAATGGTTTTTGCCTTTATACGGAGAGGGGGGCCAGACAGAGAGTCATTTTCAGGGTCATTTTTTTTTTAATCAGCAAGGTCGGTGTTGAAAAGTTTATGAAAAGTATACCACATTTGTGTCTAACCATATGGATTCATAAAAGGCATATTTGTAATATGGACAGTCTTAAGTTCCAGTTAAGGCTAAAAATAGCAAAAACAATAAAGGGTCATTTCAGTTGTACAGGAACAGGGGTCTCAAATTTTAAAGTTGCTCGATTTGGATAAAATGGGGGTGGAGTTATAGGATTAACAATAAGGATAGTTGTGAGTATCTATAAGAAAAGAAATGCTGATTAACAAAGTAGGAGGGGGGTAGCAAGGTCAAAGCCCCATTGAATGCAAGGATGTTGACCTTTGGTGTCCCTACATTCTTTGGGGGGACCCTCCTTTGGTCAAAACAAGTACCACCACACTCGAAAAATTCATATGAAAAAAATTAAAAACGACCCTTTTAAAAAAAAATATTTGAAATTTGCAAAAATACTTCGTTAGGCGCAAGAAAAGAAAGTGATTATGATTTATCGGTCCCGGCATACCCACCCGCCCCGCTCATTTTTTGGAGACTAGAATACTCCCGGTCAAAAAATCAAGATATGCCAAAATAATTCATTATTTTCAAAATAATGGGAATTTCACCAGTTTTAGCATTTGGAAACCTATTTTTGTTTGCAAAACATTATTTTGAACTTTGAAGTGATGAAGGCAAAACAGGCTTTTTTTCTGCACCCACCTTCGTAAAAAATTTCTTTGGTTACATTTATTTTCCATTGGCAACATTTTAGGGGTCAATAATGAAATCTGACGAAATAAGAATTTTTTTCCTCATCAACCAGGAAAAAATAAAAAAAGTAACGATTTAAACTCGGAAGGAATTGACTTTCATGGGTCTTAAAAGCAAAGGATAGTAAGTCTGTAGAAAATACCATAAGTGATTTTTTGCACGAAAAATTGACAGAATTCAGAAATTTAGGAAAAACAGTAGTGTTCAATAGTAGCAAGGGTCCGTATGGACAGAATGACTAAAATATCGATTTTATCCTAACAGTTGCTTCTCTTAGACGTGTAGGGTATGTTAGGTTAGTTAAATCTATATACAAATGCAAAAAATCTGATTTTTGATGATTTTTTCCGATGTCTGATTTAGACAAAATCACTGATAGTGCCGTTATTTCAATTCACGCAGTCGGGGATATGTGCTCTATCGGGCAAGTTGCCCCATTGAGCACTACGGCAATTGGGTATAGTCACCCTAAAAATATGAGTACACACAATTTGTTAAAACTTCGATATAGTACATTTTTTATCACCTTAATTAATCCGTCAGTAATTGATTCGTAATTTAAATCCAAGTTCAAAGTGCCTTAAATCGTATCAAAAGCTGCGGGATTGCTTTCCAATGGCATTTTGGATACACCAGCAAAGATTCCTACCACGGTGTACAACCCCAGAGTTAGGCTACTCATGGGTTACTTTTTAGCTCTACTCCAAAGGTACCCCCTTGATGCATTGATGCTACCTTACAACAAAGTACTTGTGAAGTATAAAACCACTGGATGGATAGCAAGCTATTGTTACTTAGCAGTACCCATCCGATAGTGTTGTACTCGGCAGTTGCCTGCAAGGTGAAGACAGGTACCCATGTAAGCCACCAGAGTGGAGAGTACCTCTGCAGCTACTCCCCGGGAGTACTTTCACAGGGTACCTTCCCCTACCAGCTGATAGTGGAGCACATGGGGACCATAGAGGGCAGCCAAACTTTCCATGTTGTTTACGACTTTCGGAGCATTTTCAAGCTTAGTAACACTATTAATTTGAGTTTGAGCATCACCCCAAAACAACCCTTTATAAATGACATTTTGTGTAAAAACATATAACCTATGTGACCAAAAGTAATAATGGATTAAAATTACTAAAATAATCACACAAAGCTCCAAAGCTCATTTGCATGGGATTACCCACACAGGTACTCCAGCATGGGTTGACTAGTGGTTAAGCTACTGCTCGTGTACCTAGGTGGATGTGTGTGTAAACCCACTTTTGTTCGTTTGCCGGCGATGTGGTACCCATTTGCGGGTGGGTACTCCACGGCTACTTAATAGTCACTTCAAAGGTAATCCCATGAAGAAATCGGTTGTGTATGCAGTTGACAGATGGGCGGTTATGCTTGTGCGCGCAGAGCCTTTTCGGCTTTACTGCATGTGTAGAAGCACCGGCTCACATTAAAGATTAATATGCACTGCAAAGTCAAATTCTTCTGTCACTCTTATAGAAAGTTAATGTTTTTTAAAACCTTTGTATCCTAAGATGAGGCTATAGTTGGACACCAATCATATTATTGAATCAAATTATATCACCAAAAATGTGAGATTGTTCTATTTTAGACAGTTACTTACGAATGATCCAACTAGTGCATGTTTTGTGCTCAAAAAAGCCATCAGACACCCATACTGCCCATTTAAAACATTTCGGTTCGCCCATTGCCTAGTACGGTCCACGCTAGCATCGGTAGCCCAAAACATATGACGTCACTGGCGACCAGAAGTCCTTTTCTCATTTTTGTACCTTTCCCAGGCTCTCCACTTGCGGGGAAAGGGCCTGGATGAGGGTTACTAGTTGGATATTCGTAAGTTAACATGTATTAAAATAGACAATCTCAACAATTTGGTGAGGTAGTGATGTATTCTATTTTATGCATTCTATACATTACGATATGATCCAACTATTGCATGACTGCCACACTGGTCACTAGGGTGAGGAAGTGGAGCCGGTAGTCTCAGTAGTAGCAGGGTTTCTCGCCAGGGTGGTTCTTTTTAATGGAAGCTGGAAATAATTTTGCCCCCATAGTATAGCCATATAATAAATACATGATAGGTATATCATTAAAACACATAATATCAAGGTTACCGATAAAGTTATACCGGCAATCCTTCCCCTTATGAGGCATGATAATGATGCATGGCATCCCTCCTCTTAATCTGAATGCTTTGCTGACGGATGGTTTTGGCCCACGGTTTGGTTTGGTTACTAGTAAGGACGTCCTACATATAAATATTTTTGAAAATGAGAAGGCGTCCTCCCATCCTGCGGCCTTCCAAATAATCAGAAAATGTTCAATCATAAGTGAAAAGCCAAAGATGTTGCATGATCTTATATTCTGTATCTTCAGAGCATTTGGAGGGTTTAAGGGCGATGTTACTGTCCAGTGACGAGGATTTCACTTTTAAGGCATATCATGAGATGGGGAAGTGACCAGAGTGATAATGTTTGTTTTGTTGCAGGTTTGTGTAAGGTTTTAGTTGTAGTTGTAGTTATAAAGAGGTGGTCTCAGAAATTGAAGAATCACTAGATTTCTCAAAAAGCAGAGTGACGGGTGGTAATAAAGTCGGAGGAGCTTTGACTGGACACCAGCAGCATTTATCCCGGTCACCATAGTCTAGCAGATTTATATGGTTTACCATGCACCCCCTTCCTTAAAACTAAATTTCTAACAGGATTTTTAAGAATCTATAGACATTACTTTAAAGAATTTTGATGTACCAAAATCAAATATTGTCCCCCGGGGTTCGTTTGGCGGCCCCATCTGGATAAGAGGGATTAATCGCACAAAAGTGGTTCCAATTTAGTGAAGTTATCTCAATGATTCGTCTCATCATAAAGGAATCAGAAAAAATTAAAGTTTGAAATATCTGTGATGTTAGTTACAGAGATATGGCTGAAAATGTGATAAAGGTCATTGAACCTTTCGGAGTGGTCATTGTACAGGGGGGCAAAATTTCAACATGCTTCAATCTTGACAAAATGGTGTCAAATTGTGGTATGACATGAGCAATTCTTGGAAAATGTACAGTTTACATTGATTTAAGGTTATGTCATTTAGGTTTTGTGATGGTTAGGAAAAGAGAGGATAGTCCCTAATTCCATCCAAGCCATACAAATTTAATAAAGGAACTTACCCCTAATTTACCAACTAATAAACATCTTAGATAGTGCAAATAACTTTGCTGGATTGCTCATGCTTTAGCTACCAAATTTGATACCAAAATTTGCCAAGATCCATGCATTTTGAAAATTTGGCCCCCCTGTTCAATGACCAATATCAAAAGGTAAATGAACCTTTATCACATTTTTCACCATGAAATCTGCTAGACTACCAGGAACCACTGGTGGGAGTTGGTAGGGTAGTTCGGATAGTAAGTACTTATGGTTGGTGCATAAATGAGTGTCTGAGTTTTAGGCATGAAACCAGACGAGGAAGAGAGTAACATTGTTTAGAGTTCGAGAATCTCATATACTTTTTGTCGGTAGATAACGCATATGAATTTCGGAACACCGTCTGGTAGAAGCGGCCATAAGGAGGAATGCTGTCGTTCTTGTCAAGTCAGGGAGATGGCTTTGTCCAAAGGTGCAAACGGCTCGCCAGCTAAGATGGAAGGATAATGGAAGATCCCAAGAAGGGAGTTGAGTTTCCGAATTAGTGGACGTTTATGTAACCATTCCTTTAATGAGATCCGAGAAGAGACCCTTATCTTCTCCAATCATGTCCGGGGGTTCAGGATAGTAGAGGAAATGGCAGGAAAGGGGTTAGTTCCTAATAGTCGAAGGTGGAGATTTTTTGGAAAAAGAGACGTCAGGAGGAGTGAGCCACGGTTTCTACAGAGCGGGGCAGTATGCGGATTCAACATGATGTTTCTTGCACCAGGAAATTGAATCGTCGAAGTCGGCTATGGTAGATAATGGTAGGTAGGTAGTCTTCCTTCGTGATTACCCCGCAGGGAGGCAGCTTTTTATGAAAAGCCTTGGTTTGAAGGCGAGCTGAGAGGGGCCACACAGTCAAGTGTAGTGACTTTAGTCTTTGGAGCCGACACTTTCTGTTTCTTCGTCCACCAATAGAGTTGCCTTTACAGGAAACAGTCTTGGATGGTCTTCCAGCAGCTGGACCAGCCTCAAAACCAAACCGACGTGGCCAAAAGGGGGCTACAGCAGCATATGGCTGCTTGATTGCTGAACTCGTCGTTAATTGTGCCAGAATTGTTATCGGTGAAAGGCGGAATGCATCAGGTTCTCCCAAACTTATGTAAGCAGTCTTCACCCAGCTTTCTCGTCCGTTCCCCGCCACGTGCAGTATTGTTGGGACGGAGTTGGGATTTTGGCTGTTCGCAAACAGATTACCATGGGCCTGTAAATGTTTTGGAAAAAATCATATGGATATGCGTTTTGATATGGAGTGCCACTTCCACGGTTGATTCCGAGTAAGCTATTCATCTTGGCTGATTTCCCTTGGGAAAGGATGTCTGCCGATAAAGTGTATGACTCCTGGAAGATGTTCCGCCTCTTGAGGGTGTAATTTAAATTGTACTGGCACCAAGAGAGGAGGGGGATGGTTGTTTGTGGGCGGAAGGTTTGTAGTGCACATGAGGATTACTCTTTGTCCCTCCTGGGTGATTTTATTTAGGCAACAACAGTGGACTTTTCTGATCTGATTTTCACTGACTTCCAAGAACATTTGTTGAACCACTTTAGAGCGTGTAGACTTGCTAGCAACTCTTAGGGAATTTTATATGAGCTTCCTTTTCCTTATCAACTTGGACCATACTCCCTTTATTTGTGGGATCTATGTATCTCCCCGCCTGTCTAGAAGGATGGTTGGTATAACTTGATAGGAGCTCCTGGAACTTCTTCCCACCATAAGTTCTTCGTTGTGGCTTAACCATCGTAGGTGCTCTTCGCAATTCATTTGGCTTTTAAAGGGGTAATGAGGTTTAGATCAGTGAAGGGTAGTCTCGGGTGTAGGAACTCCGGAGGGTTGTGTGGAGAAGTTCTCATATCAATCGCAGAAGGGTTAGAGGTCTGTTTCTACCAAAATTGCCATCATCCCTAAGCAGCGGAGACATAGATGAGCCGGAGAATTATTCCTCTTCAGAATGGCAGGATACAATCCCTCAATCTGGAAATTCTCTCTTCTGTTGGAAAAGCTTTGGTGTTTCAAGCCAAAATCGCTCCTAGGGAACTCGGTTGCGGGCTGGGAATAGAATGATTTTCTTAGGTTTATCATAAAGCCAAGGCTCTTTCACCGCTTCATAACCACAGAGTAATGCTTTTAACAGAATTGATTGCTGGGCTAATCAACCAATCGCGGATTAGACGTGGATCAGATGTTCTGCCAATGTTCGGGAAGAAGCGAGGGGAAAGGGGAAGGTGGCACCATGCATATGTGGGGGCGAAAGGAAAGAAGGGATCATGCCTAACAGATAATGCAGAAAAAAAAGAGACCTCAATTGGGCGTGCACAGACCCAGGGATGCGACTACTATCGGGATGATCTGTTGGGGGAGAATGTGGAATGAAGGAAGAATTTTTTTGATGAGGATGGATAAACTGGAAACATGGAGGGGTTAGGCGTTTCTTTTAATCAAAAGTGCGCCGAACAGCCCTTCTTCAAACTCTTTGATGCCGTCCCTTTGCTTGAAGGGTTTCCATTCTTGGAAATGTCTTGGGGGAATAATATCAATAAATCTGTTCAGAGGGCGTTAGATTATGATAGGTCTGAGAGGTCTCCGGTTTTCTTCGGAGAAGAATAGAGAACCTCCCCGTAACCAGAGAGAGAAAAGAGAAGAAGGAGAAAATAGAAGCAGAAGAATTACAAGAATAGGTTTTGGAAAAAAAACAGGGAGTTTTTTTTTTTTTTTTTTTTTTTTTTTTTTTTTTTTTTTTTTTTTTTTTAATGTCTCTTTTGTCATAGGCGTAGAGCAAAAGCTGACTTTCATCGGCGGACGTACGGTGTGTAAACTCCCAAATTGGTAACAGTTAGGAAAGTAGGTGAAGAAAGTGGAGCAGACGGTTATATGATGCGACAACGAAGGGAACGGGGTAAAACTTAAGACGCCCACACCCCCCCCTCTGGCCGTAAAGGTAGGTATAAGAGTCAATTGTTACTTTCATCCCACTACTTCGGCCAGCTGGCGCCCTCTACGTCTGAAGTTAGGAAGAATAGCTTCTGAACTTGTCTAGAGCCCTATAGTTGGAACTTGCTATCTTTAAAGCCATATTCCCACTTCCAAGAACCTCTATTCCCTCTATTGCAGGACCATAAAACTGGAGACGGAGGAGAGGACCGTCAGCGGTTTTTGGTATTAGCCATAATCAATAAGGTCTGTATCTATAAAGTCTATATTTGGAGGAGGAGCCTAGGGGACTTGTTACCATTAGATCTCTTGGCAGCTTGATCTGAAAGGACGTTTACACGGTATTCTGGCATGATAAGCAAAACTAGAACACTGTCCTCCAAAGAGACCCTTTCCTCTAGGGAGCGGTTTAAGGAGAACTTCTTTGGCTTTGTTAAAATCCAAAGCAATAAACAGCATTATTTCTATTAGATTGCCCACTAACTGGTAAGAATCTTGGTAAAAAGCTCACAGAACGTGATGAAGATCTCATAGTATAAAGGGCATCTCTCAATAGCTTCATTAGACAGCTCTCCATAGGGGCTCCAATAAACCGTTTTCATAAGGGTGGCTGATACGAGAACAACAAAATGTGCTAAATTGGAAGTTCGCATGCAAATAACGAGATGAGTTTTCCAAATCAAGACATTGTCTTTTGAGGAGCGCAGTCGCGCATCTAAAATGGCTTTGAGTCCGAGCGATTTATCGCGCATTTTGTTAAAAGCCGGCCTGCAAGTTTTCTTACCTTCCTATTTGAGAGTTATCAGCAGCGTGATTCGCCATTATTAATGAAACGTTGAGCTTAATCCTAAGTAGTGTTTTAAGATATAGGAAGATAAATAGGAAGGAATGTTGAGACTTAGCGTTCACATTGGTTACTGATATTGTGACTGTGCGTGCAAATCCCAGTTACTCTCCCTTAGTCTAGACTAGAGATACCTTTCAAAATGAAACTCAGACCAAAAAACACAACACATCACATCATCATATCAAAAACCAAAAAAATCAAAAGGCGCATAAAGCGATATAAAAAAAGAAGGGGGAAGACACCGGGTGAGCGACGCAGGTTGGCCAAAAAGGAATGAGATCTAGGGGGGGAACGGGACGGAGGGGAACACAGGGACGTCGGCAATAAGGCGCAACGGAGAAAAGAGGAAAGCAACGAGGATGACAGGGAGCTGGAAAGACGGGAAGGAAAAGGAGAAGGTAGGGACAAGGTAACAGGCGGGAACGACTAAGGGAAGACGTCGGCCACAGTAATAAAAGACGGAGGGAGAAAAAGGAAGGGGAAAAGGAATGAGATGAGGAGTCTGCTGGTAAAAATGTAAAGGTGAAGGTCATGAGTGAGGATGCAGAGAGTATGCTTTGGTTAAAAGCTAGTATCCAGCCAGCAGCAGAATTTGGGGAGCTTTAAAGAAGCTCTTCTGACAGCTCGCCTCAAGGAGCCAAGATGAGCTTTTTAGGACGGCAAAAGGGCAGGGGTAGGTGGAGAGAGGGTTGGGAAAAAAGAAAAACAAAAAATGCAGAGGAAAGTCTTATGGTAATATGCGCGAAAATGCGCAATTTTTAAAGTCAAAAATCGCAAAAAAATGCGTTTCCTTATGTTTGCCCACTAGTCACCAGGAACACGAAAAAAAATCTTTGACAAAAAACAAATGCTCAATCTTCCAAAGTTGACATCCAATTCCTTACTTTTTTCTCGGCTCTGAAAAATTACAAGCCACATCATTATCAAAAAACCTGTTATTGTTCCCTTTTATTCCGAAAAATATTTGCTCAGTGTAGATGGCCGCTTGCCGAGGGCTGAGAGGCCTATTGCAGAAATCTCGAGAATAAATTACTTTCGCACGTGGATTGGGGAATCCCCGGTCGCGGATGAAAGTTTTTTGGGATAGAGTGAAGGGTTTCCACTCTTGCCCCTGAAATGTGTGGGAAGTTGTTGTTTTCCTTCTTTCCGCACCCTACCGATTTCCTGTCCGGGAAAATACCTTCTACCGCGGCCAAGTCCGAAATTGTTTAATTCCCCAAAGAGATAATTATGACCAGGGATAAAACCAATATGAACAAAGACCCGACACCGCGCGTGTGATAGCTTTGATAGCAGCAATTAAGCATGCATCAATATTATTGTTTAATGCACTGAAGCGCAAACATATCTGGACACTTCACAATGAAAAATAGGTTGGGTCATGTGTCACTAATCAAGGTTAGAGGTAGTGTTCTACGTCGGATGTATTTTGGGACTATATTTTGCACTTATTGGAAGCTTTGGGAGTCATCAATTTTCGCCGACGTTTGCATAATAATGATTTAATAATCGTTTGTGTTTGTTTATGGCAATGAACTAAAAGTGTTTTTTTACAAAAATCGGTAAAAATTCGAGATGGACCAACAAATCGTGATAGACCCAAAAATTCGTGATTTTTGCGCGTTTTGCGCGATCGGCAAAACTCCCGGTGCCTATTTTTAAGCTCCTATGAAAATTTAAAAAGACAGTGTCTGCAAATGGCGGAGAACGGCGTTCTTTGCCCTCATTCCATGAATCAACTCTCTGGACAGGTTCCTTATGTTCTTAGAAGAACTGCCTTCAACACAACGGAGGGCATGGTCTTGGCTTGGCATAAAGTTTCTCACAGATTTTATTTTATCCCAGGCAAGGTCTGGAACAAAAGGTACAGAGAGAGAATTCTTTATCTTCCTCACTTGAGGGGAAAGACTCCGGAATCACTGAGAAGGGGTCTTCTTCTGATAATCAGTCCAAATAGACTTCTGAACCTATCACTAGTCTGTCTTAGCACCTCTTATGTACACAAAGGGCATGCATTTTATAATACCTGGCACATGTTTTGATCGAGATCGATCACTTGAGCAAAGTAAGTGTTAAGTCTGTCGTAACGGAATGATAGGCTTCACTACTGTTTTCTATAATGCTTTGCGGACCAAACCAAGTCGAAGTTGTGAATCTTGAGGAGTTAGCAGAATCACATTTCAAGCCACGATTGAACCAAAAAAGTGCCAAAAAAAAGGTTCCCGCAACATCTGGAGATAGGTAATGTAGATCTTCAAAGTCTTCCGTCATACAGGAGGTCAACATCGGAATAAGGAGCTCAAAATTTGGGAAATTTCTCTTACCTTCGGATCCCAAAAACAGATCAGAATCTTTGTCAAATTATCACTAGTGCGCTCTTGACTTGAAGTACCTTGACTAGATTGTGCAAAGCATGGAGTAGCATCGCCGAAATGGTTGAGTAGTTTCGGTTGGTGGCTTGAACGCGGAGGAGTAACACTGGTAGGAGCAGGCATGCAGGGTAGTTACAATTTCTGTGATAAATACATTAGTTGATTCACAAGAGGATAAACCTCTATCCAAGTTATCAGACCTAGCACCTTCGGGTTTCAGGACTTATGTTGCACGGCGGAATTCTCTTTATAATTCAGAAACAGATAAACTTAACTCCAGTCTTGGAGTAATAATTTAACATTAGGCTTTGATATTAGAGTTATCAGAGACATCAATCAACTTAGGAACCTTTTTGGAAGAATCCACTATAAGCGGCAACATTTCACGTTCACCAGAGGAGAACGAGTCGGTCTAGAATCAGTTCGCCGAGAGGAGAAGCCACTGATTATTCTCATGAAAAACAGTCTTGGATTTAATGGCAAATATGAGATGGACTTTTCAATAGGCCTTGAACCTTGAAGAATCTTTTCCGGTCATGGGACTGGGACCGATGACGTGGAGAAGTACCTAAGGGAGATCCTCTTAGATATCGGTAGTAATGGCTAGAAGAGTCATGATGCGTTCTCTTACTACTTGATGGACTTTCTAGACGGAGAAGAGAAAGTATTCTTAGCACCAGAGCCATTCCTTTCTGGAGAAAGGAAGGCTGTAATGTCCCTCAGAAGAATCCCTTTTACGTCAACATATTCAAATCTTTACTTCTCTCAGAAGAACGTCTTCTAAGGTGACTATCACTGGATGGATTGCGTATTGGGGACTGCTGATCTCTGGAAGGTGAGCGCGTTCTAACAGGAAGTAGAGAATGACCTTATCCTTTCTGGTATCAGATAAGAGAATCGATGAAGGAGAACCCTTTCTGGAAGATGACGACGGCCGGTCGATTGGGTAGTAGAATGGTAGCGACGGAGAACAAACAGCTGAAGGTGAAGAACGGAGAACCGACGGTTGAATAGGCGGAGGAACAGATGAAGTATTTGCGGGAACACCTGGGCGACGGCCCGAAGAGTCTAGATGAGAGAACTGGAGAACCCGGAAAAACAGGAGATTGGAAGTACGTGGAGTAGAAACTAATTCCTTTATCGTTGTACAACCTCTACATCAACAACTTTAACTGTCTTCGGAAAGGGTTTTTGTTCGGGGGAGGAAATAGGTCGACCCTCGTGAAAGACTAAGGATGAAAGAATAACTAACTCCGTCACTAATAGTCATATGTTCCTTTAAATTAAATCTCATGACTTGGTCGGTACACCAGTAGCAGCGGCGGCCTAGTTGGAATAGACTGAGTCATCACCCCGGGACGGATGCTGGCAGTCAGGAAGGGAGTAGAGGCCGACTCTGGAATAATTTCATCTCTCTCATTAACAATATCTTATTATATTAGTTTCCCGCAAAGCCACACTTCTATTACGGAAATCGACAGATTCCCGAGAGTACCCGGTACCTTTATCAATAACTCTTTATCCTCATTCTAGGGTTATTTTTTAACAACGGTCATTGAGTTTCACCGCCGCCGACAGGAACGTCGCCTCATCTATTATCTCATTTACACACCATCGGTAGAGCCACGGGGCGCCGGTGCGGACTGAAGTTTCTTCATTCCCTCCAGGGACATAAGTGCCAGCTGATTGGTTAGGTATTGGAATCATCAATGAACTGAGGCAGAAGTTCTTCCCGTTTTGATTAGACTGCCAGGGTTTGTTTGAATCATCTTGAATGAATAGAGCCGACAAAAAGCCATGGCGGGATTTCTTTAGACTTATAATGAGGCGGCACAGTCGGGACTACTCAACCGTTTGAAAATCTTCCATTCACGTGAATGGAAGGGGTGGGTTGACCAGCCAATCGTAAAATAATCAATTGAAAGCACATGGGTTTAAATTTCAATAATGGCATTGTATCTTGAATAAATGGCAGGAGTGGCTGGGACGGGTTAGCCCTATAAAAAGTCTGACAGCCTCCGTGGCCACCGTCGTAAAACATCGCCTTTTTTTTTTTTTTGGGAGACTAGAGTCAAAGGTAGAACTGGTGTACTCTTGAACTCTTTAGGTTGAGAGGCGGGGGGGTAGAGACTTCACCGGCGGATGACGCGGAGGGAGATGCCCCGAAACGGAGAAGAAAGAAGGTATAGTCTTAGCCTTATGCCTTAATTTCCTTCCCATATATACATCCAATTCAGCAAAGTTACTTCGGAATCTTCAATTCGGACCACCCTTTGTGAATGTTAAAAAGACTAGTTCCTGTACACTTTCTACATTAACACATGCTCATGCGGATCTTTGTCCTGTCTTCGAAGGAACTCCTGCATGGCTCAACATCTTAGTATCACCTCGTGTAGACGGTGGAGGATTCATAGTGCTGCAACATCAAGAAGAAAAAGAAGAAAACAAAGCATACTGGTAAACAATGTTAGGTACGAAAGTGATAAACTGCGCCAAGAACCAGGAAATCCAAAGGAGTTGGGATGGAAACAGAATAAGGCCAGGAAGAGAAGACAAGACGGACGACAGAGGAAACAGGCAACCTCCCCCAAAAAAATTTAAGAAAAATTTGAGATTATCGGCATAAGCAGGTAGAACATTGAAGAACATAAAGACATGGCTGCGCACCGCGAGGCTATCGAAAAGGCGAAAAAACAATGAAACTAATGCAAGGGAGCAGACACTACACAGGGACACACATATCCCCAATAATGAACTGGCGGTCTAAGTGTGGACTTACGTAGGGGGGAGCTAAACCTGCCTAAGGAATAAGCCCAACTTAATACCCGTTAGACGAGCAGCGCGAAACAAAAGGCCTGAGGCTCGCGCGGGGCAACCATGTAATGGGACACAATTAATATATATCTGATACTTTGTCAACAGCTCAAATTTCTGACAACTACCGAATTCTGAACCGATCGTCGATCTTAAAATTTCAAAACAGCATCAACACAACATCATCCAAACTTCCGATCAGCAGTAGATAACGTTAGAGGCTTAATCAGATATGAACATATAGACTGAGTCTCAATAAAACGGCAGATGTGGGGAAAAATTATGTGTTTAAATCCAGTAAAAAAATTAACATGGCGCCCCACTGAGACACAAAAAAGAGCAAGGATTCTGGACACCAGTGAAGGCATATGGTTGGCCGTACCGATGCTAGCGTGCGACCGCTACTAGGCATGGGAGCACCGAACTTTTTAATGTGGCAGTAGTAGGGGTGTCTGAGGCTTTTTGAGCACAAACAACAATGCAATAGTGGATCATTTCGTATGTATAGAATGCAATTAATTATAAAATAGAATGACAATCACTCATTGTTTGGACGACTTACCGGTTATATTTAACCACGAAGGTGAGGGGTCATTTCCTTGAAGTTGAGTGGAACGAATGATTTTTTGGCCCCCCCCCCAATGGTGGGTTTATCAAAAGTTTCTGTTTTAAAAAAATCACAACTTTACCTACAGTGGGATTAATAAGTACTTGGACAGGAGATACGCCATTACCTCATGAAGCGCAACAAGCTACACGGAGGTTTGCCGCATTTTCGATCAGAAGGATTCATACCAGTAAATAATTGGAAACAGGGAAGTCCAGCCCGCACTGCAAATGAGGCAGTTTTTTTGGTGACACTCACTAAGGATTTACCTAAAAAACTGAGAGACATTGCGGACCCCCCCCTGGGTTGCAAATCATGGTTGGTATCACATATTATGTATAAATTCGTAAGGAATCATAAAAAACAGGTTGTCAGTATTTTGATCCGGAACAAACCAATTTAACCTTATTCTTACAGGGGAACACCTGACTGAAAAAGTGCTCTGCCTCCAGGGTCCACGGTGCTGCTAGTCTTCACGGTTCAGTAGCTCAAAAAATTTAGGGATAAACTACCCTAATTTCATGATTGATTGAGTAGGTGATATGATGACCTTCAAGCAGAATTGTAGCTTTAAAGTGACAGGAGGAGATTTTTTTAGGACACAAATTTCTCTCACATTTCACTGGATCGGTTGTAGACCACCTAGCGAGAACGTTTCGAAGGTTTATTGGACAAACAGGTGCAAAAGAAAACCGCAAACCTTGTTTTGAACTTGCCTGCTATCGTAATCGTTCCCCATAGAAAACCGTGCTTTGACTTTCTGTTGTGCACGACAGAAAGTACCAAATCATCATCTTATTACATAAAGACGGCGTATTCTGCTTATTCACTTCAGGTGTGATCTAATACATTGGTAAGCATTCCAAATATGTAAAAAACCGGGGTATGAGAAAAATTGGGGCGCTTCTTTCTGTAAATCTCCTCATGTCTCTCTAAGGTCTGAGATGTTCCATTGAGAAAATGACGTTTTCATCTCGGCCATTTTGTACAGGAACGAATGGGACCAGCATTTAGTGGTGTGAAACCTATAGCAGCATTGTGAAGAGACTAGCGAAAATAGTTTGTGACCTCCACCTGACCTCGGTAAGTAAATTTGATCTTGTCAACTTGTTTTCAAAACACCAGTGATACTAAAGCAGCCCCCTGGCCTAGTGTTGTCTGTGCAGAGCAGGGGGGTTCAGCGCAGGGGAACTGCTCGAGAGGCAAGGCAAGGTAAGTGTGAATGGAGCTGTAAAACACTATAGGCTGGCGGAAGTTTATGAAGCGAATGTAAAATGACCGAGTCTAAGGTGCAAAATTCAGCAGTCTGGCTTGTGCAATGTTTTCGCCGATTAAATAGCCACAATATATGGATAAAAGATAGGCCATGACAACTTTTGTGATGTACATGCCGGGTTTTACCAGTGACGGCGGCTCTTCTTTTATCCGGAAAGTGAAGCTCTTTTGATACATGTTAAATTGATAGTGTTTATCAGCTATAATAGGCCTTTGGTGTGAAACCAGAAGGTTCACATTAACAATATAGTGGGAGCTGTTCATGTAGTATCAAGCTGATAGCGCCTGTACAGCACTAAAATTGCTTCACTGTGTAGTTCAATGGAGAAAAATCACTTAATTTGATGAAATTAAAACTAATCAAGAACTTCTAAGACAAGGGATGTAAGTTTGATTCATGGACTATCCTATACTATAGTGAACACCAGATTTTACAGGGTCGAAGCACCATAAAGGACAAAGAACATTTTGCTGAGAAATTACAACCTTGCCATACAGTAAAGAATAGGAGGTCAGTGTGAATCACATACAGAGTGTACATTGTACATGTGCGTGCTGTCATACTGCACTAGTTCCAGTACTGAACCGACAGAGGGTCCGCCATTATCTATAAACACTGGTACATTATCATTGAACGGCCATCTGGTTCCAGTTAGTAATTATTGCGTGGGAATGCACAGATAAGAAAGCAGAATTTCCACACCGATTTAGAAAACCAAACCAAGTTACAAAAAATTCCATGTGTGGATGATCTCACATACCTTCTCTTCCATATTCTGCGTTTCAGGTTTGAAAAAAACCACCCAATTAACGATTTTGGACGTATTTGGGAACAAGGCAGAATCACATTTTTCGTCTAACTCAAACCAGAGCATTGTGGGGTTAAAGGTCAAACCCTGGTCATACCCAGGGTCATACACGTGACAAACTTACGAGTATGTCTGAGTATTGTATTGGAGTGTTTGAACGCAACTTTGAACGTGTTCGCGGCGTGTCGGGCCAGGACATTATGAACGCGCGGTAGTATCACGGCAGTCGTTTTAAATGGAATAAATTAAATTTTTTTCAGCTCATTTTGGCCTGGTCTTTTGAACCAGAGAAGTAGTAAACGTGATATCTTCTCTGAATGGATGGGAGGTAGGAGAGTAGAATTTTTTTCAGAGGGCTATTTGGGCGGGTCCATTTAATAAACAGTGGGGTTTGCATCATATCATATCCATTGCCAGGTAGCTAGAACTATCCCACGGGCGTATTGAATCGAAAAGGGGGGGGATCTTAAATTTCTACTGGAGATCAAAAGCAATTTATACATGGTAGGCTATTTTTAGTAGAAGGAACTGTACAAACTCTGAATGCATCCTAATTTATCATTACTTGTGCCAATGTAGTGTAAAAAACAAAGTAATTCCTAACATTAATGGATACCCCCTAACTGCCGGGAATTGGGCATTGGAAGATTAAATGTTGTGTATGTTGCTTTGCTTACATTCTTGAACATGATTTATCATAAGTAAAGGTACTTTAAGATTGGAATGAGTTCTTTTGGCAATAATAAATCATGTGACCACCGTGCAAATATTGTATTGGAAGAATTGCATTGTGGTAGAACACTGTACCTCCTTTTCCTTCCCCAAGGAACTGACATTTTGTAGAATGGCCTAGTGTCTATGGAGAAGGATTCAAATTTGTCCCCTCAGAAAACTCCTTTGAAACACCTTCTGCTCCTTCCCCTACCCCCCCCCACCCATTTGTAAAGGTCTGGTTATGCCACTGTTATTTATACTGTCACTCAGGCACGATAATTGTTGTTATTTTATTAGCAATGATAGCTGCATGTTTTTACTATAGAGGGGTCCAAATCTTCCCGATTTTACATAAAATGTGTAATTTTCAAGTAGCGATTAATTTTGGGGCATTTTACCACCATTAATGGAAAGTTCGAGCAGACATCACTGTTTTTTTTCCCCCCCCCCCAAAAGTAAATTTGGTCAAGAAATTTAATTTTTAACCTAAAATCCTTTTTTCTTACTGCAAATGTTTACATACTTTGATGGACACAATATGTCTATCAAAAGTAACATTCCGTAAAAACATGATGATTTTTTACCTACTTTTTGTGAGAGGATTTGATTTTTTGAAGATATTTATGTATTTACGTCACTTATTCATATCAAATACGTTTTTCAAACTATCCTGTTTTCAGATAAATGTTACAAACAAAATACGGTTTTTCAGGCGAATGTTACATTTTGATGGACAAAAATGGAAATTGTGTCCATCCAAAGTGTAACATTCACCTCTCAAAAAGTCTCATATCGTGAAAACTACTTATGCAGGCACTCAAATTTCACCAGATTTTGCTTTTGTGAATTTCATGATTTTTAAAAAGGTAAAAAAACAACTGATACAGTGGCTAAACAAAATTATGACTGAGAAATGTGTTTTCTACATAAGGCAGACAAAAAAAAAAAAAAAAACTACTGGACCCCTCTCTCGTGAAACGTGCCGCTGCAATTCACAAATACATTGCGCGATATGGCGATGCCCATTTTATTTTTGTAACGACTGGTAAAAGATAATGATAACCGACGCCTTACACGTTCAGTCACTCCAAAGATCCAATGAGCGCGTTATTTTCGAGTTCAATATCCCGTGGGTAGTCTAGCTAACTGACAAGTCGTCGATATGCATGCGGCAAAAGTGGATGTCAACCTGAGTGAAAACTCCTCTCTAGAAATTTGAAGGCCCTTATATTTACTAAATTTTATCACCCGGAAGGAACATCTCAATAAATGAATGGTACAGGTTGATGGACGAGTATCCTAGAGCACCCACTGGAGTGTTTATTTTGACAATATATTTTTTTGGTAAGTGTACATCAGTATGAAAGGCGTGCACTTCGCAATTTCGACTGTTCTGTTATATGTACATTTCCCGTTTACGGAGGTACAAAACCAGAGGTCAGAGAGATAACGAGTCGTGTTAAAAGATCATGGTGACCTCTGGTTTGTTACCAGAACTAATATCTGGCACACACCATTTTGGAAGATGTTTGGCATCAAAGTTTTGTCTGTAACTCAGCTGCATACTTGGCCGGGATTTCGGGCCGCGAGGTTCCGGGTCATTGACTCTTGACTTTTCAAATTCTGACCCGCGGAAAAATTAATGAGAGTCATTTTGACCCGCGGCTTTTTGACCATCAGGCATCTCAAAAGTCGGCCAGGTCGGATTTCCTTTCCCATTACTCTAAATTCCTAGTCGCAAGTCATTTTTGACTCGCGGCTCTTTGCCACATCAAAGGTTTCAAGAAATCATATGAGTGGGCTTTGAAAGGTTTTCCAATACCAATTCCATAGTCGCAATCCATAAGGTAGCCATCACAATACCTTACAAAGAATACTATTACCTAGTGATCGCAATTAAATCCTATTGGTGATCTGCTTGACTGCACAAGTACCAGGTTAAGTCTTAACATCAATTAGAGGGCCGATCAATACGATTGAAATTAATTCTGTTGTTGGTCTGCTTGAATATGCACAAGTACATCGACATTGAGAAGGGGGATCGCTATTATGATTTGTTTGAGAGCATTGTGTATGAGTATGAAGTAGTGTTAAGCGTTCATCACTCCTTAACACCCTAACTCAGACTCTCACGCGTACCGACCATTTACATGTGATATGCATATTCAGCATTAACGGCAACGGTGACTTAGTCGCCCCCCCAGTGGTGATCTCAGTGCATAGGCCAAGGATTAATTGATTCATTACTGCAACGTGACTAAATGCCCTCTGGGCATGCTCATATTTGTAGTCCCGCCCATCCGTGACTCTAGGCATCATTGATTCATTCTCGTCTACACACCCTTATGCTCTCCTGTTGACCTCTTGACTTTGCTACCTCCGTGAGAAACCAATAAATAATTGTATTTTTTCTAATATGGCTGCAGTGCAGGGGGTTTGTCTACAAGAAATATTGTCCATATAGTGGGGTAGTATGTCTGTATTACGGGATACAGACGGAACCATTTCCTTTTCAAATACCATTAAATTTAAAGGGTCATTCTTTCATTTACCAATTAAAGGTCATTCCTTCATTTTAAAGGTCATTCCTTTTTTACCAATAGAAAGGGTCATTCCTTCATTTACCAATTAAGGGTATTCCTTCATTACCAATTAAAGAGTCATTCCTTCATTTACTAATTAAGGGTCATTTCCTTTCGTTTACCAATTAATGGTCATTCCTTATTTTATCAATTAACGGGTCATTCCTTCACATTTCACCACTTTACAGGGTCATTCCTTTATTTACCAATTAAAGGGGTATTTTTTTTATTTTTTTTATTTTTTTTCATTTTGGCCTCTTTTCCTCAAATTAAAGGTCTTCCTCTCATTTACCAATTAAAGGGTCCATTCCTTCTTTACCATTAAAGGGTCATTCCTTCAGTCCCAATTAAAGGGTCATTCCTTTATTTACCATTAAGGGTCATTCCTTCATTTACATTCATTTACCACTTAAAGGGTCATTCATTTTCCAATTAAAGGGTCATCATTTATTTACCAATAATCATCATTAATTTATTCACCAATTAAAGGGTAATTCTTTCATTTACCAATTAAAAACAATTTTGACCCTTCATTTTTCATTTTGACTCTTGACAATTAGACCTCAAGGGTCTTTGACTCTTAGGGGTAAAAAATGAGTTGAAATTAACTGCTTGGGCTACATACCCTTGAGGTTGCCCCTCATTTTAAAGGAATTTCTTTTGAGTGAAACACTTTTCAGATTAAAATAATGACCCTATAAAAATTTGTGAACATTCTTATCTTCGACCAAATTGCGCGTCGTGAAATGAGGTGCGATGTTTCTCCTAGCTCACGCAGGCCACGCTCGCGTGTGTTTCAAAATTCTCTCCAACAAATATCAACTCAATCAGAAAAGCCCCGATAAAAATGTTTGGTCCTCTGAGATTTTAGCATATTTGTATTTAAAGTAAATTCGCAAAATAATTTTTTTGTGAAGAATCGTTTGCATTTTTGATATCACTGAATTGATCTTAAAATAGCAAACTTCGCCAAATTTGGCGATACAAAGTCGCTGCATTAGGCGAGGTCATCTGATCTAAGATACGTCGTCGCCCGATTGAGCGCTTATGCAACTAGCTTATCCCTGACTGCATGCATGGATTTTATTTTTACTTTTCGCTCCTCACCTCAGCCCAATTGATTTGGGAACTCATCTGTCACCTGCACCATTGACAGATAGAGACCACCCTACTCTTGTAACTGTGGATGGGCCTGCATTGCAAAAAGCCGACGATGGACTTTGTCTTTGATATGTAAATTAGCTTCTCGCCATCGACTGCAACTTGCAAACTAGACTTAAGTCTTAAGCTTGTCCAGATCGGATACCTTTTGGGACTTTTCACTAAGGATGCTAGCCTTAAGCAATGATTAACGGTCTGTTTTCAGTTTTTGGGTTTTAACTTTCTGCCCCATTTCTGCCTGGTACATTTTGGATGATTTTAGTTATTCTGCCACCACTTTAGTCCTAGTCTAGGACATTCGAATCCATTATCATTAGCACTGGGCATATCGAACAGCTGATTCTGCATTCCTATTTCGTTGTAGTGAGTGACATACGGTATGAATGAATATCAACTTTGCAGTTCCAGAGACCAAAATCCCGCCAATATGCACTCCATGCATTATGTCAATTCTTGCAATGCTTAAATTACTGTACATACCATTTGTTTTTACATTTGAGATCACCAATTGTAAATTTGAGAAGAATAGGAGGGAGCGATTCTCAACCAGCAGAATTGAAGTCCCGAATGAAACCCGAAGCATAAATGACGAGGTTAAAGGTCGTACACACGGGTAAAACAAATGCACACGACCGATGAACAAAATCCGTTCCACACATATTCAGACGCTGCGGCCAGCCCATACCAAAAAAGTAACTATTGATTGCGGTCTATGTGGGTATGAAGTATTTATGCGTGCCTCCAGTAACAAAAAAAGTTTGGCCTTTCCCAAAAAGTGAGGAGTGAGCTACGGTCTATACTAATCGGATCCTTTGAAATCTGCCTAACAAATTCGAAAATAACCTTTGCTTTTTGTCTTAATTAAAACATGACGACGGCTAAATTTGTGGATTCTTGGCAACCATCGCTGACTAGTCATGAAATACCGCCACACACATCGATCGCATGAGGAATGAGTGACAGGTGAACATAACATAACTCAATGACGTACATAGCCCGAAATGGTACTTGAGACTTCTCTTCCGAAGCAATTTACACAAACATGCACACACACAAAAAAAAAAAGAAACCCCTTCGTAAAAACGGCATTTAGTCAATTTATGTTAAAAGAAGGAGCGCTCGGACGACTTTTGGCTAGATATCTCCGCAGAGGGTGTGGCTTAGCATCTTGTCAAGGAAATATAGAATCACTGGTGCAAAAAACACCGAATGCGTAGTTCGCCAGTGGCGTGCATACTAATCACGTGAGTCCTTGCGATTATTATCAACGATACGGTTTGCGAAGGTAGTAATGAGCAGACCTCCACAAAAATGTATATTTTTCCCGAAATAGGTAAGTGAAAATTGACATCAACAATCTCATATGAATCGTGAGATACACATGCTTCCATGGACGTACTTGAGGGTGAGTAAAGTAAAGTTAAAGATAAGTTATCCTTCTGCAAAGTTCGCTGAGTTCAGGAAAAATGGCTAAGTCATTTAATGGCAACGTTCTGTAACTCAGTATCTTAGTCCTGAGTTACATGATACTGTAACTACCACCACTTAATATGCGGTTTATTCCGTTAACGTTGCCGAATTCGTAGCCTGTGGCAGAATACTAAATTCTTTCCGTACATTTAGACTTCTCTAACCATAAATGCAGTGCCATTTTACGCCAATTATGGTGAGAATATTTCGAACAAGCCCACAAATGCACAATTGCCAATTCACATTTCAGTTCAGCAGGCTGGTGAACATCATCAGTAAAGAGCACAGACTTGATAAATCACAGCACTTCACCATGTGTACATGACACTCGATAGGGAGACCCCGAGACCGGCTACCACTGCGCTGCTGAATGCACTACTTGATGCGTGAGTGACAGCCAATACTTGTCTGACAAATAAATACATGTCATGTCAATTTTAAAACCTGCGCTGTATGAAATTTGACCATACCATTTACGAATAATCCTGCACGGATTTCCGGTACAAATGGGTTGAATTGAGAACTGTAAGTATAGTCTTACCTTTCGTGCCAATAAAATGATCCAATAGGTCTTAGAATTTTACTCTGCAGAAAAGATTTCTGTAGGAGTTTTCCCTTCAGTGAATACAATTCTGAATATGGACGGCCGGGCGGGGCGATTAGAGTTCAAGATTAAGATTTATACCAAGATCGGTGATTGGATAATGATAATTTGACATTTGCAGCAAAATATCAAAATTTTGGTACCTATCTAACTTTCACCACGTATGAAAGCTTCGAATTTTTCAAAAGAGATCTGACAATGTTTGAAATACATTACAATTGAACTAAATCTATGCATACAATCAGTTCAACTATTGATTTTTCTAGTTAGCAATCAGGCCAATCAAGGGGCGTTTTAGTTCACCATTTGCGATAAACAGATTTCCGGCTCAATCAGTTTGACGTTGGTGGGGTAATAACAGTTTTGCAGTTGGTCTCAAACCCGGAAGCAAAGTACAGCTGGATGTTTGTAAACAAACCGGGTGTTTTAATCATGGCTCCCGATTTCGAACCAGATTTATACGATTCTCTCAGTAACGAGGTGCAGAATTTGCGCGATTTGGGGAAAAGTTGGGGCCTAAATGATGCTCAAATTGATGAATGTGTTCAAAGGGCGCTGACTTCGGATGAAAAGCCGCCAACTTCGAGACGTGTACGGCGAGCATGTTTGTGCTGCGTTGTTGTCATATTCTCGATAATGGCAAGTATGTCGTTGTTTTTTACTACAGTAACACTCCATAAAGCCACCCGTCTTTTCGTGACCAAACATACTCAAGCCATTGCATACCCTATGATGAGGGGTATTAGACTCCTGACTCTGCCGATTGCTCGTACCTTTGATTTGCGTGGTAAGTAAACTGTCAATGTTGAATGAATTGTGATTTTTTTAGGTGCCATATGGAAGTTTGTCGTTTTGAGTTTGATCTTTCTGAATATGGATGCCAGTCAAGAAAAAAAAATAATAATAATAAATTCTTTTCAATTTTGTATATTGGTTGTATGACAGTTTTTTATTGTAATATAATTGGTTTAACATTATAAGCGTTGACCATCGTAAATTTTGGCCTTATATGGCAGGCGGTGACGGCCAAGCTTCATTCATTATAGCAATTCACCAAAAGTGTCAAAAGGAAACAGCAATACAGAGTGCAAACCTCAAACCAATTTGAGTGCTTTGATGTGGGTCGGTCATGGGTGTTCCCATGACCTACATACGACCTTGTCCTCGTTTGTTACTAATACAAACAAAATTAGAAATAACCCTTCCAGTGGAGTTGATTCTTCAACTCCAACGGTTTTGGAATAAGAAAATATTCCTTGACAACATATAAAAAAATTCAGAATTTTTCGTCAAGATTTCGCTTTTACGTGTTAAACCAATGGCGACGTCTGAAATTGGGATTTCTTGGCCGCCCTCCCCTGGCCTATGGGACCATGGGAAACTCAAAACTGCAAGATCATAATCAACTAAAGTTTTGTGGATAAGGTTTTCTCAAGAGTGAGTATTTAGTGAACCGTGGATAAAACAGGAGGTGCTGGAATCAAGAAATGTACCTTTAAACTAACCAAACGTTTTCTACATAAAAAATATACAACCAATTGATAACATTCTGTTATTGTATTGACATCTTAAATTTCTGTGCCCACTGGATTTCCACAACTTAAAAGAAAATTTTGAATATGTGACATGAATGACCCCTGGCCCTGGTCTCAGACCAAATTAGGAGGGAGATTTTTTGTGTAAATGATTACAGGTAGAACTTATCCTGAACTTAAAGGTGGGTTACCCTCAACACCCTTTTTATACCTACCCTTTCATTCTCATAAGATAATTCCCCCCCCCTCAGGGAAGTAGATTAATTCCCCCACACCCGACCAAAAAAAATAAGATTTCTGAATTAATATGCTTTTAGGAATGAATTTTCATGGGGGGTCCATCCCAAACGTTGTTTGATTATTGAAAGTCCTGCCTTGCAATGTATGTGGGAATGTGTTTTTATGTCCCTGTTACTTTTTCTTAAATTAGACGATCAAATCCTCAAAAAACAAACTATCAAAACCCCTTAAGACGCAAGGAGATTGTCTGAGAGCCAGTGCGTAACCACGGGGGGGCAAAGGGGTGGGTCCGAGAGGCCCCCCAACAAAACCTTGCACCCCCATTTCAGCCCCCTCCCAAATGAACTGGACCTGTTTGTACAGTTCCTATGGAGAAGGAACGAAATTTGCCCCCTCCGGTCAAAAAAGTCTTGGCACCCCTTCACCCCCCCCCCCCCAATTTGTAAAGTCTGGTTACACCACTGCTGAGGAACACAAATTTCTCAGATTTGTTCTTGACTGTGTAGGGGCCTTTAGAACATAGGCATATAGCAAGAATATTTGTGATGGGATCAATCAAATGAGTCCTGAGTCGGTTCAGATTCAATTTTAACTTTTGCATGGAGCTTTAATGCAACCATTTAAAAGCGACATTTTTGCTGAAAATCCCAATTGAAATGACCAATTACTTCCAAAAGATAATGATCAGTTTGAAGGGTGGCCAAAAATGAAACATAAGACATTTTCCTCCTTTGGTTGGCTCTATCTCAAAATCAATATTGGTACGAGCTTCCGACTCAGTTTGCGGTTGATCCATCATCATTTTGAGAGGTTAAACTAACAAATCTAGATAAAACCCCTAAAACTAAAGTTTTTGAAGCTTGCAATGCCATCCTTAATGTGCCCTATAAAGAAACATGTTTGGATTTTCTGAAGAGTGCAATTTTGGTGTGCTCTTGACTCTTCTTTTTTTTTTTTATTTTAAATTTCCTTACGATATGAAAAGAATTTAGGCATATTGGTTTTCTTTTTTAAAATATTGAACCATTGAAGGTATATTCCATAATTTTCCAAGGGGTATTGAAAACATATTAAGGAGGGGTTAAGAATATATATACCTACCCTAATAGATTAAATAATGTCCCAAGTTTTCCAGAGAGTAATATAATGATGATATAACTTGGTGTCATATTTTTCCTCTCCTTTAACAAGATCAATTTAATTAATCTAATCCATCTTCTTTCCTACCTTTTTTAGGTTGGCATGAGATTGGTGTTTGATAAGTAACCCCCTCTTTGCCATTGGCCGCACAAGACTGTTACCCCTGCCAAAATGTGGAGGACATCCAGGTCTTCAAGGAACCCATTACAATTTCATTCACCGAAGGATACTAGAATTTTGGAATTTCCGTTTGTTGTAAAGTTAAATAATGTCAAAGCCGACACACTACTTCTACGGTAGTATTAGTAAGCCCTGCTGACATGATTTATTTACCTAAATCTTTTTCATAATTGTTAGAACACTTTGGTTCCCTCCCGCTCCCTCAATTCAATGTTGCATGATCATTGACCCACTTGGTCAATCTCCGCTGCATATTATATTCAACACTGATTGGGAAGGGGGAAAGAAAGTTTAGTTACAATAACGTTTCAAGCCTATTATCTCTTTCACTAGCTTGCCAATATAAAAGTGTTCCAAGGACTTAATGAACAGATGTAGGCTCACAGTTGCGTAACCAGACCTTCACAAATGTGGGGGGGGGGCAGGTAAGGGGTGCCGAGGCATTTTTTGGAGGGGGCTGAATTTGGGGAGTCCTTCTCCATAGACGCTGTACAAACGCAATTCAATTTGATAGAGCTAGGGGGGGGGAGTGGGCTCAGCGTTCTCAGGGTCAGTTTACCCATCTTTATGTCACAATATCCCTCAGGGGTATCAAGGAGCTACATGGATGAGGAGGGTCAAATGTCATCATGCGGTCAGATGTTCAAAGTCAGGGGCATAACCAGATGGGGCATAATGGGGGGTCGAGCTGGCCCCCAGTGGGGAATCCCCCTTGCCCCTGTGGAATTTTCTGCACATGCAGTGAAAACAACATATGCCTGTTTGTACTTTAACACTCACAAACGTTACATAATTATGCTTGTCTTCTCCCTGATTATTTTTTCCCCTTTTCTTTTCCCCCCACCCCACATTCCCCCCAAAAAGCTGGTTACACCAACACCCTGTTCAAACTTGCCTTAAAATGCGTTCTTCTTCTTCGTTCACAAAATGGGTATTCACTCATCTTAATGGATCAGAGTGATCCAGTGTGGAACAACAGCTGCTCAGGAATCTGAGGTTATCGAGTTGGTCATTTGAAGTCATATGCTAATGTATTCTCCAATAATATAAATGGTGGTCAATGGGTTAGTGGACACCCCACTAGCACAACCGCACACACAAAAACAACAACACAACCTACCACCCAACACACCCCCATCAACCTCACACCCCACGCCACCAAGCCCCCCACCCAGGACGAAAAAGAACCCACAAATCTACCAAGCCTAGCCACAAGCTCCCAGCCGGAAAACGAAATTCCACCCTGCCCGCCGCACAAAAGCCAGGCTGCCGCACCCCATCGACACCCAAGCGCCACCCTACAAACCCCGGTCCGCAGCAAACAAGCACCACGCGTATGCAGCGGTCCCGGCTCGAACAAAAAACACCAAATCCACATAAAGTTGTTTTGGGGTAGCACTTGGGGCATTCAAAAGGTAATAAGCAGGCAAACCAGTCAAGTTCACATTGGGAATCGTAGTTTCATCACACATCATGTACCGTAAACGATCGGGCTCTATGTGTTTTTGTTTTTCTCGTTTTAATGGGTGTTGTTGGGACCTCGAGTTTAGTGGATTTGTGTCTTGTTGACTTTCTCAACACACCAAATGGGGTGGTCTACTAATTGTATGGTTTTTTCATTTTCGTCTTTCTATAATTGAATTACACTTTTTAGCTAAGTCAGTGTTTAGAGATGAATATTTTTATCAACATTTTCCAATGTTTGCTGGGAAATTGGGTAATTTCTCAATCCTGGAGTCAAAATTCCAATTTTTCTACAAATGTTGGAAAAGTTTGTCAATAAACAAAGCAAATTGTGTTAAATTTAGCTCAAATCTGCATCTTAGCTGGGTATGACGATGGGTTTCTCATTTCCTGGGAACCAACGGGGGGGGGGGGGGGGGGATTAGGTTATAGAGATTCATATTCCTGTGGGAAGCAATTATTTTACAAGTTCCTAAAAAACACCTTGTTTTTTGACTTTCATCACAGGATCC
>JAMKCH010062633.1:0-76957 GCA_023653785.1 Ophioderma brevispina
GCATATGGGAGTGAACTCCTCTGCATCACGCCCTCTTTTGTTCCATTTCAATTGCATGCCCATCAAAGCTTGGCTGTCTGGCCCAGGACTCTTGGGTCTTTATCCTTTTGGATGCATGCAGAAGTGGGAACACACAATCCTGAAAATACACCATGATTTTTTTTTTTATTAATAAAAATTTCGCACCAAGGACCTCAACTATCAACACTTTTGAACGGTGACATTTTCAAAAATGCTCCAAATTCTAGGTCTAAAATGATATGTCACATATGTTATGGATCTCACTTTCTTCAACATGCATCTAAAATCATCACTCAGTAGAATGTTATTTTGTGCTTATTTATTCCTTTTTGGGCTTTTACAATCATCTTCTTTATTTATTTTCAAAAACACTGATAGTTTACTAAGAAGATGGGTCATAAACTCACCCACTGAAACTTTTCAAAATGGAAATCTTTAGAACTAACTGCTGTAAAATGATGTATAAGCCATTCATTCTTCTATTGACAAAGTGAAAGAAGTGTGGGCTTATTTTGTCAATTATGCAAGGACACAAAATACATTTTTCCTTTTAATTACGGTTATTTAACAATAACGCTAGCTCAAAATTGTGTATTAAAAGAAATGGCCAGAATTGACTAATACACAATTAGTAATACCTTAAAAAGGCAGGTTGGTGGTGTCTATTTTCAAATCGGCAATTGGGCTTGTTTATGATTTGAGATTAAAATCTTGATTTAATAGGAAAAGTTCAGGTCTCCGTGAAGAGTCTATTTACTCTTGTCACGTTTTTCTGGTCCCCTGCTGAGCTCTTTTATAAATGGAGAGTAAATCTAGATAATTATATCTAATATGGAACATGAATAATTGTGGTCTTATATATATGTGAAAAGGGACCCTTGATTTTGAGATGATTATATCAGGGTGTTTCTATCAAGCAAACAGAATTTACATGGATTAAAATTTTCCTATTAGAACATTTTGTAATTTGTTAATTATACATACTTCAAGTGTAAAGCTAAGCATACATAAATAACAGAATTATAAGTTCCAAACGACTTCCTCCTTAAAGGTTCCATGGCCCGATCGCTAATAGGCCTCCGTCCCCCAAGAAAGAAAAAAGCCAAGACTTTTACGGAAGGTGGTCAAACTTTTGTATCAGAAGAAGCTTACTATACTTGACAAATCGGCCTGTGTTATTGCTTAGGCCACTATATGGGGGTCATACTACACCATTACAATAAATGGTGCTGACAAAAAAATGGACTTTATGGGGCGCGATTTGTTACAGTTTGAAGTAATAAGAGAGAAATCGCTGACTGATAGTCGCTTTCAGCTTTCGATATGATCACCTAAAAACCAAACAAATGCTTCAGATAAAGTGATTACAATAAAATAATAGTAATAATAAATAATTTAAGGAATCTTGAATAGTGCCTAAAGAACGGAGCCTATTAGGTACAAATGCCAAATATCATTAAAGCCACTATAATTCATTTTTTTCCAACTCAAAATGCCATTTTGTCTTCTAAATTGCTACAGTATTAGGATCATATCAGCACCTCTGCACTCATTGATTGATAAGGACATATCAAATGACCAACCTAACAGGACAAATAGAAAATCGGGGGTGTGTCTTTTTGTACCATTTCAATGGCGGTCCAGAAAACCCAGACAGAAACCAATTTTTTACAACGTGGCATCCAATTCTCCCACCCAAAAAAATTAAAAAAAAAAAACTTTCCCCCAATGACTTTTTCCATAAAATAACGCCATGGCCGAATTTATTCCGATTCGATATTTTTTCCCCAAAATATGTGCTCAACTGATATCTTAGGCAGTGTACATAAAATTTTGGGCACAAAAAACGAAGTTACACAAAAAACAAAAATCTTGGATCCATGTTGAACACTCTATACCACTTTAGGGTTTAATATCAAACGACCGATACAAAAAACACAGATAAAATTCTAAGTGTGAAAACAACTATGAATAAATCAATGAATGAAATTTCAGAATAATCATTAAGAGATTATTCACAATCTCAATGCCAAGGCCATAATACCGTCTCAATTCCAATGGCATGGTTCGAGACCATACATTCAACCGGTTTTGCATTAAGAAAAAAAATTCGCAACCCCTTGATTTTTTAGTATGATTTACGATACCCAGAATATGCAAGGTCAGTTCTTGGTAAGACAAATACACATACAATTCAGGAACGTTTGTCCTTGGTAATGAGCTTATTGTACTTGACCCAGTATCTGGTAACTATTTTTCGGATCTCCTGCAGAGAATCAATAATTATAGCCTCTAGATAATTATCTCTAATGGCACATGAAATGAACAAGGGCTCAGTGGAATTTTCAGGATCTTACAGAAACAACCATGTGAATTCTCTGGGGGTCCTTGTTAAAATGGCTTTCAATTAAGGAGGAAATGCAAACAAACAAGGTTGGACATTTCTGTGATATGGTTTCAGTTAAAGCCTAGATGTGCGCAATTCAATCACATAATAAAACAGGCTATGAGCCTTGTTTCTTTTAATTATTTGGAAATATTATCAGGGGCCCATTTCATAACTGGGAAGTTACTTGTCAGAGTGGTGACAACTTCCGCTGTTTTTGAGGCCAGGATTCCTGTTGGAGGCCACTCAGATATGAGAGTATTAAACAATGCGCTATGCGTGACCAAATTTTTTTCGAAGCACCCCCTCTAAAAAAGTTTTTCTTGTGAGCAAAATTACCCCTAAACAAGTTTTAGCACGCTTTCCCAAAAATTTTACCCGCTAAACAAGTTTTAACGTGCTTTCTCCAAAAATTTGACCTCCTAAACAAGTTTTGTCCTCATCATAGAACCCCAAAACAAGTGTATGTCTAAATATGACAAGTTTTGCACAAAGAAAAAAAGGGAAAGGAAAGAGTTAAATAAGAAAGAGAGAGAGAGAGAGTAGAAAAAAAACGAGAGAGAAGAAAAACTAAAGAGGGCAAGAAAAAAAGGACGAAAGAGAAAAATATAAATCCACAAGAAAATGACAAGAAAGAAAGAAAGAGGAGAAAGAGAGGAAGAGAGAAGAGCAAAGAAAGAAAAAACAACAAAAAATAAAAAATAAAAAGAAAGAAAGAAAGGAAGAGGAAGAGAGAGCGCGAGAGAAAAAAGTGCCTCTCTCTCTCTCTCTCCCCCGCCTCTCTCTCTCTCTCTCTCTCTGTGACCCTACCTTAACAATTCCCAGAAGAGACCTTTATGATGACCAAAAAGATTATTGATTGACCTCAAAATAGCTCCACACACAAATCATTAGCCACAGTCAAGGGTTAATGGACCACACCTGGTGGGAGGGAGGGGACAATTTACAGATTCCCATGAAAATGAACTATGGTAGTTAAATTTCAGCCACCAGTCCCATAAAGTTTATGTTTGACACAGAGTTCAAGACAAGCACTAAGCCTGGCCGTGTTTGACACCCCCAGCTTGATTACTAGGCGCGTCCCAGAATCTGCTCTTTCAGATTCTTTCCATCCTGGTCGACGTTCGCACAAATCCTACCCTGCCTGGCCAAACAGCCGGGATCGAAAATCGGCAGTGTCTTGCGTCACCGTATCTCAGACATAACAAACACATTTTGAACTCAAGCACCTTTAGCCTTTTATCAAGCAACCATCAATTGTCTTTCCATTGTTGTCTCATCAAGATGGTTTCAAGCACCATTAGTTCCTGTGATAATATACCCGCATCCACGCATAGCTACTTTCATGACTCCCCCATGGGATATTTTTAGTGTCATGTAAAGCACTGGAATAAACGGATGATATTTCAGATGTTAAGAGGAAAACACTTATTAGATTTGTTTGCAACATTTCTTGCCGAAGAAGATGGCGTCATTGAAAAAAACAATACGGTTCTCATAGGAATTTAGTTTCAGATCATAACATGCTCAGTAACTGAGGGTTGCTAGGGGACAATGCTGGGAACGAAATTGGGCCAAAGACTCTTTTCTACTTTTTTTAAGAACTTGTTGTTTTCACATTTTGGTTTAAGTAGATAAGTTGTAATTTACTACCATAAGCACTATACAAATATACCCCTGATAATAGCAAGGATATGCTCAATTAGTTTCAAATCATCCTTTAGGGTCAAATGTTTTAGGGGGAAAACTTGGGTTAGCTGGTTTGGATTTGGGGCAGATCACATTTCTTCTATGCATCACGATTGAGCAACCTTAACCTGAATCGTTCACTACTAGGAATTGCCTTAGTCGGACAAGATTTAGTAAATCTTGATTAGTTATGAACGGCCACTTACACATTTGAATAATAGTAAAGGTGGATGATCTGTTAACTGGCCTGCTAAGGGGTCAAGGGCACAAGGGGGTAAATAGAGGTTCAAATCTGTGTCTACCCATGTGAGCCTTGGGCCAGGGGTTCTCCTGACCAAATATCCCAAGTTAAAAATAGTCAATCCATACCAGAGGAGTATGATGTCATTAAGTGCACGGGTTAACATTTTAAAACACAGACACAGATAAACATCACAGACACACATACTACCCAGAAGCGGTTTTGTGTTGTAACCCAGCCCATAATGCATTGCAATGCGCCTGTACTGTTACAAAACACAAGTCCAGTGACGTAGATAAAAAGTGTTCCAAAAGGGTAAGGACCAAAAAAAATTCATGATATGTTAACGTTCCTTTCTTAATAGTGTCACTGGGGGCTAAAATGAGTGTAAAAAGTCAGGGTTTTTTTTTGTGTCGCTGCACGAAGGTAGGTAGAAAGACACATAGGGATCACTTGTCCACTGTAGTTGTTGTTGTTGATGATGGTGGTGATGTCCTGTTGTGAAAAAGGGTTAACCTTTGCATGTAATATACACATACTTTGATGGATTAAACCAAATTGGGTCACAGGTGCCAACCATGGCATCCCCCACTTGTTGTTGAGGGCGTCAAGGTCACATGCCAAGGTCAAGGTTCCTGTGAGGGTCAAGTTGTAAAATAGTGCTTGAAATGTAAAAGTGACCTCATTTGAAAAGTTGGTCAATTGGAACCAAACTGAATCATAGGTGCAACAAACCATGGGCATTGGGGAACCCTCATTTGTTGATGAGGTCAAGGTCACATCATATCAAGGTTCAACGGTCATGGTAGGCCTATCATTCACTGACCGCGACGGCAGGCGACACAAGCGGTCGAGGACGATGTATTTTTATGTATTAAAGGCACTCTCCAATGATCCACACAAGAGAGTCAAAATATTTGGAAAATTTGCAGGAGTAGTCCTTAAAAGCCAAGGATAAGTCTATAGAACTTTGCAAAAAGTTTACTTTTTCCCAAATACAACAGTCAAAAAAATACAGCAAGTAAACTTGCGCGATTCCCCCTGGTAAGAGGCAGTATTAACCAAGTGGTTAGTTGGCTACAAGTTGATCTTTGACCTTGGAATGTGACCTTTGACCTCAAACAACATATGATAGGAAAACCTGTATTGCACCTTCGACCCAAGTTAGGTTGTAAGCGGACTTCAACTTTTAAAAGACGACCCGAAAACCAATATTAACCAAACTGGAAATGACCTCAGTTGCCTTTGACCTTGTCCATGACCTTTGCATCATCCACATATGAATTAAGGAACCCCTATTGACCCCAAGTCTGGTTTAAATCGTACCTTAAACTTTTCGAACACACTAGATGCGAAAAACAGAAACTAACCAAACTGGAACTCGAACATGACCTCAGATGAACTTTTGGACCTTGTTCCATGACCTTTGAACAGCATCCACATATGAAGGAACCCCTAATTTTTTTTTGCAACCTTCACCCCAAGTCCCGGTTAAAATCGGACTTAACTTTCGAAGGAAGCACAAAAACGAAACCTAACCAAACTGGACAACACCTACATCATACACTACATCACATACCTACACACACATACACTACATAGGACATGCGCACCCTCGCAAATCCCCTCTGCTTTTCAAGAGGGGGATAAAAAGGAAGCAAACAGCACTTTCACGATATGAATCTCCATATTCAGTTACATGTTGTAGAAAGTGTCCGTACGGACACGTAATTGAATCAAGATTCCGACTTGTGTCTTTCTTTATTTTGGATTTAAAGAGTAAAAAGATGATTTTGGGAACCGTACTCTCTTTTAAAAACCAGGGCGAGACCATTCCTTTACTTTCGCCTCCGGCCCACTTTTTCCAAGCCAAAAAAAAAAATGGTGTCGCCGTATTCAATTCGTCGTAAGGAGTCCCGGTTTCCCAATTCTACTTTTATTCTCATTCTTAAACAGCATTATCATTTAAGTCACATTTCAAACCCAATGTTCGCCGATTAATTTACAGCTTAATATAACAGGATGGACTGGGTGCCGCACCCAGTGACACAACGAACAACCCCTGAAATAACGTCAACTATCATACGCAACGAGGTGCAACGTGGGCAGGTGCACGCGAAAGTAGCAAAACGCGGATGACGCGAGCGCTTCCAACCTAAAAAGAACTGTCAATACGCAGCGCGTACTACCTGGGTTCACTTAATCGCATTGAACCCGGGCATCAGCAGAGATGCTGACATTTCAACAGCTGTTTTAAGAATTTAGCATATATCTTGGAGGGTATGTTAGGATCGTTTTCTACCTGTTACAGACAGGCAAAACCATGATTTTTGTTATTTTTCGTTGGGCAAATCACTGATAGTGTCCTTTAAGAATATGACTTTTGTGGGATCATATGATGTATTGAAGTGAAGATTTCTCCAAACTGGTGCATTGTGGGATGGACTTCGACACACACGCGCTGCATACTACCACAGTATATCACGCCAATTGCTAGCCACGATCACAACAAACAAACAAACGATATTTTTAGCCTGAGGGCATACGTACAAAACCACTATAAAACAACGCAATTGTAAATTTCATCACAGTGTTTTGTGCTGAAAGGCTACTTATTTTGGCCCATCACTTTTTTTTTGAATCATGACTTACCCAACCAGCATTTCATAGATAATATTCCAGAGCCCACATCTACAGGTTTCCCATGTCCTTTACTCTGTATTATTTCAGGTGCTAGGGGTTTCTGGTGTTTCCACATAATGTCCACGTCCTATGAGAAAAAGTCAAACAAAGAAGCCGGTTCTCAACAAGACTAATGTACATCCAGTACAATGGGACTAATACTGCAAAAAATTGCTTATACTGCTCTCTAACTTAAACGAGTGAAATTTTCACTCCCCAAAGAGTGGAAACTCTTGTAAGAACCACTCCATAATGAGTGGTTTGTACTTAAAAAGATTGAATTCCTTTCCACTCAAAAGAGTAAATCAACTCACTCCAAAAGGTGGATTTTCCACTTGTTTGAGGAGTTAACAAAGGACATAAAAACAACACTTTTGAGGAGTAAACAAAGGGACAACAAAGCACGAAAACTAGTGGAAATCCACTCTTTTTGGAGTTATTTTCACTCTTTTTTGAGTGGGAATTTGGCTCTTATTAAGTACAAACACTCATTTTGGAGTGGTTTAGAAGAGTTTCACTCTTTTTTTGGGGAGTGAAAATTTCACACGTTTACATTTTGAGTGGAGTGTTCTAGTTTACCCACCTTTTAAACCCAACCATAGGTAATGTACAGTTGGAATTCATTTAAAAGGGGGTACATTTATTACCCACATTTTAACCCAATTTTTGAGAACTCAGGCTCTACAGAAATTAAGAGGGAACCTGTAAATCTTATGAGAAACAAGGCTTGGGCACGGCCATCTCACTTGCCACCACAAAAGGGCTAACAGGGTAAAGGCAACATACTCCGCAAACAGGTGGTCTCACACTTTGGATAGACCCACGGGTATAGGTAAACTGAGATTTTAAATCCAGTTTTGTCCAGGCTAATTCATCCTCACTTCCCAGCAAGACTACGCATGAGTATTTTTTGGGAGCAAAAGATATCATCTATGGGCAACTATTTAGGAGCCAGAGATTTCGGCGAGATTTTTTTTCTCGCCAAAATTCTCCGGCCCCAAACCCCTCTAGCGGTTTCACTATACATTCTACTTCTTAAATGTATTTTAATTGGTTTGGCGAGAAAGTGTACGAGAATTCTTTTCTCGTTGTGGATTTTTTTTTTCTAATTCTTATGCCTTTTATTTATTTGCGAGAAAAAGTGACCTAGAATTACTTTTTTCGTTGTGTTTTTTTTATCCTTATGTAATTGTATTGTTTGGCGAGAAAAAGTGGACGAGAAATTTCTTTTCTCGTGTGTTTTTTTTTAATTCTTATGTATTTCATTGTTTGCCGAGAAAAAGGACGAGATCGCTTTCTCGTGTGGAGTTTTAAATTCTTATGTAGTGTTTGTTTGGCGATGAAAGGACGAGATCTACTTGATCGGTTGTAGGATTTTTTTTTCTATTTTTTATGTCGTTTATTGTTGGCGAGAAAAGTGCAGAATTTCTTCTCGTTGTTTTTTTTTTTTTACTTCTTATGTATTTTTTTATTGTTGGCGAGAAAAAGTGACGCGAAATCGACATTCTCGTTGTGGAAATTTTCTAATTCTTAATGTATTTTTTGTTGGCGAAAAATGACTATAATTCTTTTCTCTCGTTTGTTTTTTTTTTCTAGTTCAATTGTATTGTATTTTGGCGAGGAAAAGGACGAGATCTGCGTTCTCGTTGTGGATTTTTTTTTCCTAATTTTTATGTCTTTTAAATTGTTTTGGCGAAAACAGGTGACTGAGATTTCTCGTCCTTTAACCTCGCAACAATACAATTACTAAGAATTTAAAAAACACACAACGAGAAAAAGAAATTCTCGTCACCTTTTTTCTGCCAAACAATAAAATACATAAGAATTAAAAAAACCAAACGAGAAAGAAATTCTCGTCACTTTTTCTCGCCAAACATAAAACCTAAGAATTAAAAAAAAAACACTCGTTTAGATTTTTTTTCGAATTCTTGATGTATTTTATTGTTTGGCGAGAAAAAAAAATGACAGAATTTCTTTTTTTTTCGTTGTGTGTGGTTTTTAATTCTTATGTATTGTATGGTTTGGCGAGGAAAAGGACGAGACTACTTTCTCGTTGTGGATTTTTTCTAGTTTTTTTATGTATTTTTTTTGTTTGGCCGAGAAAAGTGACGAGAATTTTTTTTCCTCGGTAGGTTTTGTTTTTAATTCTTATTATTTATTGTTTGGCGAGAAAAAGTGACGAGAATTTCTTTTCTCGTTGTTTTTTTTTATTCTTATGTATTTTTATTGGTTTGGCGAGAAAAAATGAACGAAATCTCATTTCTCGTTGTGGAAATTTTTCTAAATTTAACAAAAATTTATGTATTTTATTGTTTGGCGAGAAAAAGTGACGAGAATTTCTTTTCTCGTTGTGTTTTTTTTTTTTCTAGTCTTATGTATTGTATGTTTGGCGAGGGAAAGGAAATGAGATCTCCTTTCTTCGCGTGTGGATTTTTTTTTCTATTTTTATGTAGTTTATTGTTTCTGGTTTGGCGAGAAAAAGGTGGGGAGAAATTTCTCGTCTTTACCTCGCCAAACATACAATACATAAGAATTTCAAACAAACACACAACGGAAAGAAATTCCTCGTCATTTTTCGAGGGGGAGTATTGAGGCGTCGTTCAAGTGAGAGGAAAAAAGAGTAGGTATACAAGGGGCTGGCGACTGGGGGTGGATATGGGGAAGGAGGAGAAGTGAGTAAGGTGAGGGATCGGGAGGAAAGTAGTTGAAAGAAGGGGTCGGGGGCTCGCAAACAATAAGATACATAAGAATAAAAAACACAACGAGAAAAGAATTCTCGTCACTTTTCCTCGCCAAACCCTAAAATCCTAAGAATTAAAAAAAAACCGTTATTTTTTTTATTTTTTTTATTTTTTTTATTTTTTTTATTTTTTTTATTGTTTTGGGCGAGAAAAAAAATGAACGAGAATTTCTTTTCCTCTTGTATTTTTTTTTTCTTAGTATTATGGTTTGGTGGCGAGAAAAAGTGACGAGAAATTCTTTTCTCGTTGTTGTTTTTTTAAATTCTTATTTATTTTATTGTTTGGCGAGAAAAAGTGACGTGAATTTCTTGTCTTTTTTCGTTGTGTTCTTTTTAAAATCCTATTATTGTATTGTTGGGCGAGAAAAAGGACGAGTATCAATTTTCTCGTTGTGTTTTTTTTAATTCTATGTTATTGTATTGTTTGGCGAGGAAAAAAGGCCGAGATCTGCTTTCTCGTTGTGGATTTTTTTTTCTAATCTTAGCGTAATTTTATTGTTTGGCGAGAAAAAGTGACGAGAATTTCTTTTCTCGTTGTGTTTTTTTTCTAATTCTTATGTATTGTAGTGTTTGGCGAGGAAAGGACGAGATCTGCTTTCTGTTTGGATTTTTTTCTGTAATTCTTATGTATTTATTGTTTGTGGCGAGAAAAATTAACGAGAATTTCTTTTCTCGTTGTGTTTTTTTTAATTCTTATATATTTATAGTGTTTTGGCGAGAAAAAGCACGAGAATCAGTTTTCCTCGTTGTGGATTTTTCGAATTCCTATATACTTTGTTTGGCGAGAGATCGGGTTCCTCATTGTGCATGTTAACAACGACGAGAAAAAATATTTTTTCCCAAAAAAGTGTCCCGAAAAAACCGTTACCGGTTCCTAATCCTGCCGTTCTAACAGATTTGACCAGAATGCCCTTTCCTGATGTCATGTGCTGCATGGCGCCCCTGTAGGTAATCTTCTTTTAATTCTACCAGGGGTACCAGCTACCCTCCTCATCAGATGTCCTTAGACTCCGATTGGGGTGACGGTTTAGCAGCCAACAACCTGGCAAACAACTGGCATAACGTCTATCTCCAGATAAAGTTATCCTTCTTGACTCAACTGAACTAAACTAATACATCGGATCCTTGGACGGCTTGTTGTGTCGGCCTGCCGGTCACGTTTGGGACTGATAGGCCTAACATGACCTTTGACCTGATATGTTGACCTTTGACCTCAAACAAATGAGGGTTGCATTTAAACCCATAAACCAAGTTGGTTCCTAATTAAACTTCAACTTTTCAATGATGTCCAGTGTTAATTTTCAGCCTATTTTATATAACGTGACCTTGACCTTGGTAATGTGACCTTTGACCTCATCAACAAATGGGGATGCCCTGTGTGCACCTGTGACCCAATTTTGGTTAAATCCATCACAGTATATGGATTACAGCCAAATGTTAACCCCTTTCCCCCAGGACCAGACAACACAAAACATACATCACCAACACAGTGACAAAGTGATCCCTAGGTGTCTTCTTGCCTTATGGCGGCCCACAATAAATTCAAATCCCTTTCCGGTTTGTTTTTGATATGAAACTTGACTAAATCTATTTTTAAAATTTTAATGCACCTGGAATCTTGAAAAAACTGTTGAACTCTTTATATGTCAAACGTAGCTATCATTTGGCTTCCAATCAATGTTTTTGAGTTAAACTGTGACATTAGTCCCACCTGTCTCGCAGTTTTTTGGCAAATCCAAGTCGGTGAGTTTGATATGTTCCATCTCGATCTAATAAATTTCTCTGGTGTTCAGTCCCTGTGAACACATCATTTTTGTGTAGATGGTTCCAGGGCAGAGATGATTTCAATTCAGATGCAAAAAATCTTCCTGTGGAGCTGTTGAACCTTCCCATGTTGCGGAGATGATGTAAAGAAGTTCGCCGCGCAGACGTATGCTAAGCAAGCTGTACAGGAGTTGTCGGTGTGGTAGGACCAATGGCTAAAGCAAAAAATATGTAAAGAGAAGAGAAACAATTAACACCAGCCCCAAGAAAGCATTCATTCCATTGTAGAGAAATATAGTACAAAGTGTGGATGAACTCCCCAAAAAGCAACGTTCATCGGACAAAGTTGAGTCAAACATCTTACATCACCTCCCATCCATTCACTCTAAATCTAAGAACAGAGGTTCAATTTAGAACCTTTTTTTTGTTTCTATACAAGTCCTTTCAAAAATGGTTCTAAAAAGACCCACTAACAAGATTCTGCAGCTCCTGTTTTCTTTTTTGGTTCTTTGAAGAGATTTTCATCTTTTGCGAACCTTTACGAATAGTATAGAACCTTTCTTAGTCACACGCTGTCCCCCCCCCCCCACAAGTGGAAGATTTGTTTTTTTTTTTGTTAGATCATCTGAACGCTAGCTGGGTATAGTCATGTGTGCATAAGCTAAGCATATTCAATCTATTCTAGAAGACATTCGTAATTTTGTATTTTTCTGTCTGTTTTATATGGACACAGTGGCCCTATGGCACGTATAATGTCATTTTGCTCATAAAATCCGAACCTTTTGTCTGAATCCACTGAAATTTCATCAAAAATAATCTTTTCTGGAGAATACTCTGAACCATACAACAAAATGAAGGTTTCTAGGTCACAACTTGCACCTTTTAAATATCAGGAACCTCTCCTTATCCAAACCTACATTAAAACACTAATTACACATGTCAACATCACTTCTTGAACCAAACTTCTCATGAGGATGAAGAAGGCAAATTGTCATCACAGAACCATTAAAAATTAAAATGATTTTGTTAAGAAGTTTGAAGAGCCATTCAATATCAACCTCTAATGCATCCACTGAGCCAATTTCTATGCCTTGATTGCCAAACAGTAAGGGCAATTGGCTTCATATCCAGTCCATATGTGGAGTTGTTTCAATCACTGGTATGTTATCTATACATTATGACCCTCCTCATCATATCTTCCTGCTATCGCAAAATCAAGTAGGCATAAAAAAATTGTTTGTTTGTCGTAAACGCCGACCGACCCTACAAAAACCTGCCGACTCAAAAGTTTATTTATGCCATAGCACAAAATAAAAAATATTATGCCGACCGACCTTTATTTTCATCCACCAATTGAAAAAAAATATTTTTTTTTTACCAACACCAAGAACAAAAAAATAACAAAACAAGACAACAAAGCAAGTACAACAAGTAAAATACAAAATCTTTCTATGTCATTGAAAAAAGCTTTAAAAGTAGCTCTTGTATTCATTTTAAGAGTAAAACATTGAGAAGATCTAAAGACCGACCCTGATATTTTTTCTATCTTCCGTTACGCCCCAAACACACCTTTTTTTATGCCTAAGTTAAAAAAAGTTGATTGCCTTAACCCCACCGACCTACAAAAACATGCAGACGTCATTTTTTATGCAAATTATCACAACAGACATTTTTTTTAATCTGCCAACCGACCCATATTTTCCATGTACAATTTTTGCATAGTTTTTTAACCAATGCAAGATGAAAATCATCAAACAAGACAACAAACTATAATAAAATAAAATTCTTTGCTGTGTCATTCATTGAATAGCTTCAAATTCGATATTGTATTAAGTTTAGAGTAACACCAATGTGAAGTTCATCTTAAAAGAATTCTTACCACCCATATTTGCTCCTCTGTTATGGCAAACAAACCTATTTTTCGTCCTAATAGATCTGCATTACACACAAACAACTGCAATGCATATTTCCAAATCTGCAAGCTCCACCGACACCTAAAAAAAAAAAAAAGAACCGAATGGATGAAGACAACTATGTGATCAATCTAGTGTGAGCAGATTTACTGGAGTGTTGAAAGGAATTCTGGGCCATGACCGAGGGGGGGTCCTTTGGTGGTTTTTTCAAAATATATGGGGTCTTTGGGTGACCGCAATGAAAAAAGAAATGGATCTTAACATTCTTACTACACATCACCTCCAAGATGGGAGTGTGCCCCCCCGGGGAGGGGGGGGGGGCAGATACAATATTTAACATCATATAATACAACATCTCATCAGTCATTTTTAAATGTATTGTGAACAATTTGTACATTTGAAGTCTCTCCTTTCATGACAAATTTCATTTATTGCCAACATATTTTTCTATCATTTCAGATATAATTTTTTAAAATCAATTCAGTGCCCGAAACAAGCAACAAAGAATCTGTTTATTATAAATATTCGTCGCAAGCTGCCTCATTGAATTGTTTAATTCGATTAATTTTTCATTGCTTATAACAAGTAACCAGGTCTAAACGCACAAGATAGCTCAACCAGGTAAGCACTCGACTCTAGTGTATTGCTCATCCATGCGTATAGGCGTGCGTTCGAGCCAGTGAGATTCAGCTATCTTGTAATTCCCTGGACAAGAATTAACCGCTTAGTTGTCCCCCGATTTACCCCTGCGATATTTGGGAAGCTGGTCCCCGGCTGCGATGGTTACCTATTTATGTTTGCTGATAAGGGAAGCGCTGATCCCGATCTGCTGCATCCCTTTCAAATGCATTGCTAAAATGGTTTCTGGTATGGTTTGGCCACAGTGATCAGCGGCCCATAGCTAAGGCGCTATCTCTGCTATTATTATAATCTCTGCTATTATATAAATCTCTGCTAATTATATTATTATTATTCAGTGGCGTGGTTTATCATGTTAACAGACATTTGATTGGATTAGGTCAATCTCCGCCCACCATTACTGGGTAATAGATGGATGTGTGTGCAGCCATAACGCGGTTGAGTCGAATATATGACTCGCGCAAAGGCCCGCGTTTTATACTGCGTCGTGCATTTCGCCTTGGTACGCAATGCAATTACGCACGTGACGATCACCGCGGATGACTTTTAGTTCTTTCTTTGGATTTGAAACAATTTGTTTTGTCAAAAGGGTGGCATTCTTTAAATGATAAAAAAATGATGTTAGAATATTTTTGACAATTAAATTATGTCGATAGAAATCAAAAATTACAAACATTTCTAAATAAGAATGAGAAATAAGATGATTTTTTTGTTTTGGGCCATCTTAGATGGTGTCATAATGGTGGGCATCCAATGTTTATCGTGGTGATACCGCTGCGCGGCATCCCCCACTCAAAATATTGGATGCCCATCCATATGACACCATCTAAGAGGCCAAAACCAAAATATCATCTTTATCTCTAATTTTAACCTTTTAAAAAAGATTATTTTTACAGGAGAAAATTTTTCAAGATTGCGCACAAGAAATTCTCTCGACTTTCTGCAAGCCCCCAAAAACTTTGGGGTGGTGGTTTGTTTTTAATTTAATCTCCACGTAAGATAATCAAATTTAAAGAAATGCATTCACAATAATGCTGTAATTTATTTTTTGCAAATTAAAGCCTCTCACAAAATTTGTGAAAAAACCCAATTCCAAAATTAACTCATTCTGTGTACCCAACCCACTGTGGATGACTAAAAAATCCCAGTTCCAGAAAATGTGGAATATTTTTTTGAACTAATTTTCCTCAGCAAGGTCTGGTTGGAATTAAATTATCATGCAGTTTTCATCTTACAAAAAGGGTTTTAAAAATGTAGTGTTTTTGCATGGTCTTGGAATAGGCACACTCCATAACAAGTGCAGACTCGTAAGAAATAACTGCATGAAAATAATGGTGTACATATTCACGGGGGGATGACCCAATTTAATTGCAGTAAGTTTTCATCCTGATTTAATTAACCATGACCCCATCTGTAGAGTTTTGTGCCAATATTTCATCTGTTTTGATAAGAAGCTATTTAGACGCCAGTTTACATGAGCATTAGTCCTTCTGAATGAATGGGAACTTTTTTAATGTGAATTTGAATTTTATTGAATATACATATATCGTGTTCCAATAGGCCAAATTGTGTTGCATTTACATACATTTTAAAAACACAAATTACTGAAAACTAACATACAAATGTACAATTTAATTAGATTAAAAAATGCAATAATTGCAACTATAGAAAGTTTATATTGTTTTATTGCACAAAACCCACCCACCACCCTCCGCAACAACACTGACAAAACCCCATTTGTTGTTCTGACCTATCCACAAGGATATTTACAACGACAACAAATGCATGAGGGCTTTAATTGTGATTTTTTGCGAAACAAAACGAACAGAACTCCATTGGATTACACGCTTGATTCCATTATGCACGTTATGCATGCGTCACGGAATATAGCGTGTAATCCAATGGGACTTCTGTTTCGTTTCGCAGAAAAATTAAAAAAAAAAAAATACAGAAGTCCTGCACGAGAACTAAAAATATGCAGACATTAACCTTCTTCTACCAATCAAACTGCAAGTTTCTTCCCACAGTACTTGTGTGGCTTATTTGCAAGTGCCACTGCCTTATATTCAAGTAAGAACACATAGAAATAAATTGGAACAAGCACCTTAATTTTAAAAATGTTTTTATTTTAATTTGCCAAAATCACTAATGCTTATCAAGCATCCAAAATTTGTTGATGTCTCTATAAAGAAATTATTTATTAAATTAAAAATAGTCCTGCAATTTCTAGAATCAAGAGTCCCTGTACCCCCCCCCCCCCACCCAACGACTTTGGGCCGGGAACAAAATTGCAAAAATCATGCTAAATTCAGCAGCCGTTTTTTTAGCCCTCTTAACCGGAAAATTGCCTTTTGGACCCCCCTGAGGAGGGAAATTTGCCCCCTCAGACAGGCAGGCCGTTAGCACTGCCTGTTACCCAAATCAGCATTGGAAAACAGAAATGACAAAAAATTAACGCCGACTCAGAGATTTCAAATATTATTTTTTTGTGTAATAATGGAAAATACTCAACTAGAACCAAAGATAAGTTAACCAAATGCCGCACTTCTGAAATTTTGAGATGAATTGATTTTTTCGTTTTGGATGCAGTAAACAATTTATGTGTAGTATTACGTCCCTAGGATACTGTGTATCACAAACATTCCGGATCCGATTTTATAACAAAGTTTTGATTTCATAAGAAGGAATTCAATTTAAGCTTAGCATTTCACACAGTATTAGTATATGGCCAAAGCATATGTACATAGCAAAAACCCGATTTTTTTGGAAATTGAGGGCGCCCTCCTCAAGGAAATCTCTGAATCACCCGTTAAATATTTTCTCTGACAGTGTGTTGATAAGCACACTTTATTTTTTTCCCTCGCTGTTCCAGTCCAGATCAGAATGTGTATACTATTTATTGTCTCATTCCTTTATTACCACCACTGTAGACCTTTTACCACCCCCTTGCTTAGCCAATTATGGGGAGCACAAAACAAGGAGGAATTTAAAAAACGCCAACAGGCAGGACCGAGCATAACGTCATAAGGAGAACACGCTTGTGCATCTTCCTGTAGGGCAGACATGGACCAGCACCTATGTGGCTTCTCCCATTTATAACCAAACACACATTTGTGACATCATTTACTGGTAAGATTATACATTGACATTGAGCCACCACTGATTACCAGCCGTAATTTTTGTGGGGAATAGTCGCTGTAAATTCTAATCTGGGTAATGTGCATTGCACATTTGACAGTTGCTCATAATTGTGAGAACTACAAGACCGTATACACGACACATTTTTCTATTATTATTATAAATTTAGCAATCACTAATCACAGCTGTTTTGACCCCATGCAAATATGTCTCTTTATTTTTAAGCAATTTAAGTCATGGCGACAAAAAACAATTTTGCAACTTGTATAAGTAGGGACATGCAAGAGCGGTACCTCCGCAAAAATCATAAAAAAATCCATTGCGGGAATCTTGCATATAGGCTTTAAAGGTCCCTAATTTGTATTGTATAAGCACCCTCCTATAATTCCTATTTCCCATAGAAAGACGGGAAAACTATTATTTTATGAAAATCATTTTGCCCCCAATGAAATTTCATTCAAATTCACACAGGAAGTAGTTAGTGGCATAAATCTCCAAATCAGTTGTCAAAATGGTGTCGCCGTTGATATTTTTTGTTTTAATTCTCGTTATGTCATAATGAGACTTTCAACAGCTGTGTATTTTTCCCACAAATTTTTAAAAATTGCACCATTACTCTTCAGATAGCCTGTTACAACCTTGCCATCGCAACATTCGGAGCAAAATACAATGTACGCTAGCATCCTTGATGCTCGCATACCTTCACAATAAGCGATTGCCAATAAACTTGCATTATGGCAAAGGCAAAATCGATTAATGCTGCCACCGAAAGTTGCATGCGATGACCTGTAGAATCTTATCTCGGGGGTCCTCATGTTTCAGAAACTTTGTTTGAAAGGACTATTGGAGTATAGATTGCTGCAATCGAAAAATAATATCATTGTTCTTTGTGAAAACGGGATTAAACAGCCTTGGTGAGGTTACCTAAACTCCTTGCCATTTTAACCATTTCATGACGGGTCATAAATGTTGCGATCCTGACATGTAATTTTGAGGGATGTTTTTGTACCAATTTCTCTGTAACAACAAGGTTTTAGGGAAGTACTAGTAAGCAATACTTGTGTGAATGTAACAACAAATTAAAACTAAACAGTTAAACAATAGTAGTGCTTTCAATTTTCAATGAAACTTTCAATTGGCAACTGTGAAAAAGAACTGAAGTGAAAATACATCCTGAAGTTTATTTACTCTTGTTTCAATGTGACCTCTAGGCATGCTGGTTTTGGCTTCTGTCATCAACTTCAGTTCAGGTCTAAAGACATACAATTGCTGTCACTTAATGCTCTGTATGTACCTACCTTACGGCTACAATTATACTTACTTTATTTTGGTTTGTTACCACACCCACCTCGCCTCTGTATGCTTCATATGGGGTGTACACAGTTTGTGGTCAGTGTTGCCCAGTGGTCAACATGGTCATTTTGGCCAAAATCTAAGAATCCTTCCAATAGCATGTGCTGATCATGTCACTCACTGCACATGCATCGCCTATGGCCGTGCAATATGATTACAATTACAAAAAAATGTATTTTCCAATTTGAGGGGTGAAGATTTCACACCTCTAATTCCTCCCCATCCCTACTGCCCGACATTGTTAAAAATTAGTGACAGTGGGCAACATCTCTAAGTTGACTCAAAAAAAAGGCTCGGATTTGGCCAAATGAACTGTAATTTTGATCTAGATGTACTTTCTAGGGTTTTACTTAAAGGTGCACTTGTGTAAATCCGAAGTGTTGATTACTTTATTTAAATTTTTTTAGGCTGAGTACTTATCTCTCTCTACAGGAAAATGGCCTGTGATTCTATGCAATTTATGCTTTTCCCCCGGGGGTGCTGTCATCGTGTGCCGATATCTCACCAGGGAGCTGGTCAACCTTTGCAATTTCCATGCTTGGCAGACTGTCAATACCTGATCTTCTGAGAACAACTGACATTTAAGGTACCAGTCGCACGATAGTGAAGAAATTAGAGTTTCCTGACGGTGCGTTTGTAAATGGTAGTATAGGCAGTTTTATTAGAGGTGTGCAACCTGTAACACTATTTGGTGGGGTAGTCTACCCCTTGGTCTAACTTGACCTCTGAACCCTAAGAAACTGTCAGAAGTTGTCGTCTGATTCAAAAATATATCGAGGCAAACAAGTCCGCAGTATCACCAGATTAGGTATATTGTTTTAGGCTGAAATTGTGGGAGATTTCAGGTACTTTACTGTGTAAAAGAAGGCATTTACACATAAATATGCTGCTAGGCCTGTGCAATCTCTTCAGAAATGCCCAAGATGAAATTGTAAAAACTTTGAGTGCGGAGAGAACGATTCAAAATTCAGCACCTTTGGGGATTTTTAATATACATGAGATGCAGACCTGCTAGATTACTTTGTATGTTTGAAATCTAAATTTTTAAGAAAGGTTTGGCACTACATGAATTGATTTTCCATTACTTTTTTTTCCCTGGATGTGTCTGTAAAATGAGAGATTGACAACATACAAAACGTAGTCTTTATTTATCCAAGGCAAGAAAGTATGATGATGAAGGGCTGATCACTGTTCTAGGTAAGAAATAGTGATGTTATGTCCAATTTTTTTTCATCAACGTCATATAAACCTATGTAACTCTGATGAAGGGAGCCCTCTTACGGAAATCTGCACATGCCTACCTATACTAGACCCTGTACAATATTTGAAGACAATTTAAAATTCATGCTTGATATGACTATAATTTTTTTTAATCAAATCAATTCATATTTTTCCTTCCGCATTTTGTTCTCATAAGGAAGATTCGTACAAGAGTTTTGGCCGAGGTAGAGAAGGGAGCCTTCATGCCTTTGACAAAGAGTGCTGGACTGTTGTGTATGGTGGTGAATCTCATTGTTGTGCTACTGGTTAGTATATTTTAAACAAAAGTTTAAAACATTTGAAGAGCATATGAGAAAGAAATGTCCTCTAGTACTTGAAGATGATGTAGTAGATAAGGGACCCGTAATTTACTAGTCCCCCTGAAAATTCGGCAGTCTTTATGGAATTAAGACATGGGCGTGCAATGTTATCCCATAAAAGGACTGCTGAATTCAACAGGTTACAAGTGGACCATTTTAATAATGCAGAAAGAAAGGCGTATACCAAAACATCATACTGCACATTTTTACTGTAGCATATAGTGAAGATAGCATTGTTATGTTTTCTCTCTCATATCTTTCTGTGTGTGGATTGATGGGTCAGTGAGGGAAATTGGCCATTGTGATTGGCCATGTTTTTGAATGGCTATTGTTTTTGCTTCTCCCATTGGTGGCCATGTCGTGCTCTGGACAAGGGCTGTTTCCTGTTCATTGTGCAAGTTTATTAAAGTACTACCTGATAATGATCATCTTGATATAGTGAAAATTGTTTACTTTGCAAATCAATCAGAAGACAAAATTCGTTTGATTTAAAAGTGGTCATGATTGGCTTTACCCCCCCCCCCCCAAGCAACTAAGAGAAATCAAAGACAATGATCAATATGTGATTTATTTTTATACGAAGACACATTTAATAAGATAATAACAGAGATCTCTTGAACAATTATATAAGCAAAGAATCAATCGTGTTTACACACTCTACAAAAGCATTGATTATATTGCATGTGTCAGCAGTGCTATCTAAAGTAGATAGCCATTATCACTAATCCTGATAACCCATTGATTTTCTGTAAAATACACTCAAACGGTTTTCGAATATCTTTAAATTGCTCGTGTATGTTCAGCAAGATTACAAGTTAACAAAAAATGTTATTTTCCAAATTTGAGGGGGGGTGAAGATTTCCACTCATTACCCCCATCCCTACGCCCGCATTGTTAAAATAGTGACAGTGGTCCACTCTCTAAGTTTACTCCAAAAAAAGGCTTGGATTTGGCCAAATTACTGTAATTTTGATCTAGATGTACTTTGTAGGGTTTTACAGGTAGTTACACGTTTCATGTGTAAATCCCGCAGTTTTGATTACTTTATTTAAATTTTTTTAGGCTTGAGTATATTCTCTCTACGAGGGAAAATGGCCTTGTGAGTCTATGCAATTCATGCATTTTCCGGTGTGGCTGTCATCGTGTGCCGAGATCTCACCAGGAGCTGGTCAACCTTTGCAATTTCCATTCTTGGCAGATCTGTCAATACCTAGTTCTTCTGAGAACAACTGACATTTAAGGTACCAGTCGCACGATAGGGAAGAAATGAGAGTTTCCTGACATTTGTACATGGTAGTATAGGCAGTTTAATTAATTAGAGGTGTGCAACCAGTAAAGAAGGTTACACCGACTTTGGTCATGTGGTCAGCAAGTGGGCATTTCACCATTTTGGCCAAAATCCTTCTGCAAATAATATAGTGCTCCTGATTAGTGTATGTTAAGGACCATGAACTTAATTTATGCTAGTCCATTTGGTCCCTTCTAAAAAAATCATTATTTGAATATGGCTAGCTTCAACTGGCATTACTCTAAAAATATTTTGCACGTGTTGTAAGAGTACTTGTCCTTATTCTCAATAGATCTAATATTGGGCTTTTCATCAAGATGTCTTGACCAAATATTCTAAATGGAATTTTGTTAGAAGGATTATCAAGTTGAATACTGTCTTGCATTAAATCAAATCCAATTATTTTTATCAGTGGTATAGGTTGGCTAGTTTACACCTGTTAAATTCCTAAGCATTTATACGCAAAAGATAGTGAGAAGTATTTAAATACAAATAGATCCTCTCCACATTTACATCAATTTCTGTTTGAAACATATTTTTTGGCTAAAGTTTCTTTAGTTATTACACCTCATGAATAATTCATTACATAAATCTGCTATTTCATTGCTGATTCCTATTACGCATGCTACTTCCCTAGGAATAGATTGAACTGTTTTCCCTACAACCTTGGCCCCAGAGTCACAGTGAGGTGTAATAAAACAAATCTACATTTTTATATCGGGTAATAGTGCACACTATTTTCCCTTGGTACTGCTACGGGCCTATCACCCCTCAACCCTTCGGGTTCGGGTGATAGTCCCATAGCCAGTACCTTGGGAAAATAGTGTGCCTATTTCCCTTCTAACCATGTATTATTTGTATATTGTTTACATTATTTGCAAAATATGTCCCTACTTTTTGGTTCTTGAGTCCTAATTGTTTTGTACTGCACCCCCTCAATTTAGTGAGTGTTGTATATTTGTTGTATGAATTCCTTTACAACATGTATCTGACAGCAAAATTCATATATAACAGGTAGGTAATTTTTTCAAGCCGTTTTATTCTGGCCATTATTGTGCCCTTAGCCCATTTTGATACCGTGGGTTGATACTTCCCAATCATGGGGAATTTTGACCCAGATCAGTGTTAGGCATGCCTCACAGCAGAACTCGCTTGCTTGCAACTGGAAGTATATCATGGGCTTATTAAGAATTGTGACTCTGCCATCGAAATGCTTTTCCAACTTTATAAGTTTACCCAAATTTTTGACATTTTTGCATTAATTATATATATTGTATCTCGTCCTTAGTGTCAAAGGTTGCCACTAACTGAAGTATCTATCATAAGACAGGACTATTGATTAGTTTCTGAATTTTTTGCATTTTTGCAGGTGGCCATTAGATTAGTACATCTGCAAGCCATTTCTTTCTTTAACACACTGTGGGTGGAATCAAGAGCCATATCATCATCGTAAATTGCATATTGGCATTTACTTTTTGTACATGTGTGGCGATTGTACACTGCATAATAACGCCTAATGCTAGGTGCAGGATCATAATTCTGTTCAATTACACATGAAATTGTTAAACCTGTAAAACAACTATTTCACATGTTTTTAGCTGTGGAAACTGACTTCAAGCATGTAAAAGAATAAAAATAAATGGGTGCAATAAATTCCTATTGAGCTCCTAATGAGAAACATTTTTCATAAGGAAGATTCCATTATTTGATGGATAAATCTGCATTTATTTTTTTTTTGTTGGGGATGCAGAGAACAAGAAATTTTCATCAAAGGGAAAAAAGAGAGGGACCTGAACTTTAATGCCAGAAATTTCATAATAAGGGAACACGTTTTTTTATTGAACCAAGGGAACTCACCCCCCCCCAAAAAAAGTTGAATTCCTCTCGGGTTATTAAATATTCCCTTTCTCTAATGCCATAGCTTTTCAGTAATGTGTTTCATTTATACAAGACATGGTATGTTTTTTTTTATATTTATCAGTAAATTGCAGAGGGTGTTTTGAGTCTATCCCACAATTCACCAGTGTGGAATTTCACCTCAATAGGTCCTGTATCCCAAATCCTATTCTTAACACATAAAAATCAGACTCTACACTCATTTTACCTCACAGAAGCTATCGATGGACATTTTCAGCATGATCTTGAAATGTTTTTTGTGGTTCTTAAACTTCTGTAATACTTTTTTATCCTATAGTAATGCATGTGTTTAGTAAGTACAGGTAGGCGCACATTGCAATGCATTATGGGATGGTTAAACCACCCTCGGGTAGATTGCAAACCAACCACAGGGGAGGACAGAATTCTGTAATTAATCACAATATCAGCTAATAGCAGTGAAGTCTGTTCAGAAGTAATTTTATCTGAGATTTTATAACAGTTCACCACTCTATTATTTGTGGTAAGATGGGCATGCATACTTTTTCCCAATTAAGCAAATTGGGGTGTTTTCAGATGAACTGTGATTTGCAAACACATGAAACAGATTCCTATTAAAAAACACACATGTAAAATTTCAAAAAGGGATGTTTTTTCATTGATGATCAATGTGAATTAAAAAAACTGACAATGAACTAACTTTGATTTGGAATTTACTTTAAGACACTATGAGGTGGATCCACCCAAAGAGTCAAAATATTTGAAATTTGCAGAATAAGCTTAGAATGGAAGTATCAATCTTTTATAATTCCCAAAGTTTTTTTTCAACTGAAATAATTGACATAAAGGAAGAAACAGCAGTACTCAAAGAATATTATTCCCCATTAATTTACGGTTTGTAGCAAAGTGTCCTTACGGACACTAATGAGTATAGTTTGATTTGCGGATATGTTTCGCCCCCTGTAGTCTTGGACGTATTCCCCCAATAAGTCGGAGAGGGGCAACCCGAGCTCGACCGGGAATGAAAGAATTTCCAAATGCCAGTGCCACACCGGATTATCTTGAGGACCTCCGTTCATTTAACTCACTCACCGCCACTAACACAATCTATCAGTTGGAAGCACTATAGTGTAATTTCAGGCCTTAACATTGCCTCTCAATAAATAACTGATTAACAGTTAGTGCCTCATTGAATTTTTACCACCCGCAAGAATGGTACTGGGTCACATTCAGATGAATGATATAAAAACCATTTTTTGTCCCTGCATTAGGCTGTGTTGGGGTCCTACTCATTTTTATATCGGATATGTTAGGATTCCTCTACTTGTGAACAGACATGCAAAAATCTGAGTTTTTAATAATTTTTCTGATTTTCTTGATTTATCAAATCACTGATCGTCATGCCCATAACCCAGGGATTTTTTTAGGGGATGGGCAAATTTTGTTCAAAGGGGGACTTTTTCCTCCAAATTCCGCACCTCCCAAGGGGGGGGGATTGGGACCAAAGTGGACCTTTTTACGCAAAAGTTTTACTTTTTTTAAAAAAATCATACCCCCTAATTTTTGGTTTTTTGGCTCACTCTGCTCGGCAACACCTCATTTTTTTGGCATTTTTTTTAGCCATTTTTAGGGGTTTTGGAGAACTTTTTGAAATTAGGGGATCCTCCAAACCCCTAACCTTCCACTGGTTCGGGCCTGCTGAAGTGTCCCTTTAATAGTCTACATCCGATTGTTTTCCTAATAAACCCCCGGGGGCGTTGCATTTTGCAAAAAATCACCTTACCACTCTTATTTTCGCTGATTCCAATACTACAAACCAACAAGCAGGCGGGCGCTGTTTTTCGCACCTACCGAGGTCAAGATCCATACAATCAACATACCGTTTACACTGGTCCAAAAGTCGAAGTGAATTCGGTTAAGTCGACATCGATTTCACTTTTTCCTGAAGTGTAAACACGGGCAGTCGTAATCGATACGACTTAAAAAGTCTAATTCGTAAGTTGCTTTTTTAGCAACTTACTTTTTAGAGTGAATTCGAATAATCGTCATTGAATTCAATTTTTCTGCAGTATAAACGAAACACGTAATCGATTTCATTCTGCTGGTCGTAACAAGTGTTCCCCTCTGCGCATTTCCGCTTTATCACCAGCAATGCAAGTGTGCTTGTAAACAACTGAGCATGAAGGTAGAGCGGTCATTTCAAAGAATTCGGAATTCGGCGTTGTTGTCTTCATTTTCTACTTTTGCCGTTAGTTTTTGATCCAAGCTAACTAGGGCCGCCCGCGAGAGCAACCCTTTAGCATCTGGCCGCCATGTTGAAGATCGCGCCGAAATCTTCGTTGAACAGGAAGTCAAACTTTCTCGATAAATGAGAGTGCCAACAGACGTATTTTCTGAAAGCAAATTCGGAAATGGGTCAGTATAAACACCTTAATACTCGAATTAATTATGCTAATCCTCAGTCATAATTTAAAAAATAATGATCGAATTCCAATTCGACTTTTCTTCTAGTTAAACGTGCCTATTACAACTGTGTACAACAGCGATTATTTATGATATGGTGTAGACCGTACCGGCCATTATCATGTGATTTAGTTAAGCTTGTTATCCAAACATCGTAGGGGGCGTTTATTAGAGCAGGGGCATTTATAGGGAAACAACACGACTAACTTCTCTCAGTTGGGCTATATGTCCTATCACAGGTACAGTGTGCTTTGTATAATAATAAAGTTTTGACTCTGAAACCATACCAGCCTGTTTGAAACTGATTTTGTTTTCAAGAAGACAAAATGGACTAGTATACTAATTCATGAACTTCAGATTTATCATTTTAAATTCATTTTGTGAAAATTTCAGTGACCTTTATCTTCCAATGAGATTTGTCATAGAACCCCCCACATGATTAAGTTCCATAAAACTGTACTTTATGGTTTCAGAGAAATGGAGCTAAGCGGGTGCAAAGGTTATCCAAATTGTTGATGGATAAAACACGAAAATTATTTGTGAGCTAGGACTGTATAGAATCTGGCAAAAAATGAATAAATAAATGTAAACTTCAGATAGAAGGTTGCAACGAGAGATTTCAAAGAACAGGTGTCCGAAAAAAATGTGAAAATTCTGATTTTGGCAATGGTGTAAAGCTTTACATCAAAATTTTATCCCCATCTGTAAGGATAGCTGGAAATGAATTTGGAAACGGTTCTTAGCTATACAAAAATTGTGAAATTTCTAATTTTGTATAGGGAGCCAATACAAAAATTAAGCCTATGTTTTCTATTGGAAAATTAACATTAACAACATAACCTGTTGTTTTATTTAAGTTATTCTGTAGCCCCATAAAAGGTAGGGATCTTTTGAGTGCAATCTATATGCAATCCACTATATATCACAGAAAATATGGATTGACTTGAAATATATCGTTGCGCCTTTAAAATCATTTAATTGATGTTAGCAAGATTGTCAAATGGTTCACAATTATGTGACAGATGCCAGTGTGTGGTCTTTCCTTGCCACATTTGAATCTCTCTCTCTAGGTCTGCCATACCCATAGCCAAGGCAATAATGTACTGCAAACTCTGTCTTTCTTGCTCCCTCAAGCAGCTCCACCCCTCCTGATGTTTTTCTCATTTTTTCTTCCAGCCAGTCCTTTTTAAAGCTGGCACTGGCACATTTATGTGAAATTTACAAAATATGAAACTTTCTTCAATTGCTCACCAATGATATAGTCTAGGCCATTGCTACTAATAGAGCTACATTTTACACATAAAAATAACTACTCAAAAACAGATTAGGACGTTAATAAGTGGTTAAAGACATCAGGTAACTGTACGCTAACTTGTAGTTTTCCATAATTGATCAACAAATGTGTGTATTACATGAATCATTAGCTCGTGTCATTGATATATTAAAACCACAAAGGTCAACAGACCGGTCAAAGAGGGTGCATGACGTGGGAAAAATACATACGGCGTGCGTTGTGTGGTTAACACCGTTTCCATCGTCTGATGAATTCATGTCACCGGCGACATTAAATTATAAATCGTTCTGTTTACCATAAGGAAGCTGATTTGTCTTAATAATTTCAGTGAGGGCTAATGTATATAAAGCTTTCACAACCATGCAAAAATATCCGATTTGAAAAAAATCTGAGGGCACACTGTTTTTCAAATGTGCCAGTGTCTCTTTAAGCTATACATCCATAACACCCCTTTCATGTTACTCTGCTCCTTTTCCCTCTATCTTTCCAGTTGTTCTCCAAACCATCCTTATTATAAGTGACCTCAGTTGGTTTTTCCTTATCTCACAACACACCTCCTGTCCCCTTTCCTGCTTTTCTCAAACCTCATCATTTCTATCTTTCGGTCCTCGCTATCCCCCCACAAAATTTTCTTTAAGAACCACATCTTCACCGCTTTCCAATCTCCGCCTCAATTCCGATGTTATTGACCATGCCTCACTACCATACATCAATACGGAAGACATAACAGTTCAGTAGACAAATTCTGCTATATTCTTTAATGTAGGCCTACGATTTCTAAGTTTGTCCAAATAGAGAGAATGTTTTAATTTGCAAGAGCAAACATTGCATTACTTTGCCATTATATAAATAAACTAGGCAGTCACCCGGCTTTCCCAATTACTAGCTTTTTAAACAGTATACTTGTTTGAAAACCGATTTTTCACAATTACCAGGCTTCAGCTACGTATCGCTATAACTAATCCAACTTGGTCCCTGCCAGTTCAAGCTACAGCCCCCACAAATTTCATGAGTGTTTTATGACCACTCCCCCAACCTGGAGAGAAAAAGGGTGGACAGACAGACAGACAGACAGAGATACCAAGATGGGGGCCTAATTGATTATAATATGAGATTGGGATTGAGGATAAGAAATACTTCATAAAGTCAAAAACTTGCCTTGTTTTTTATGTGCAATTTAGAGCAGGGGGGGAGGGCGGGCCAAGAAATCCAATTTCAGACGTCGCCATTGGTTTAATACGAAAAGCAAAATCTCCTGAAGAAAAATTATGACTTTTTTATACGTTGTCAAGGAATATTTTCTTATTCCAAAAACCGTTGAAGAATCAACTCACTGGAAGGGTGATTTCTGATTTTTTGTATTAATAACGAACGAGGACGAGGTTTGTATGTAGTCATGGGAACACCTATGCCCGCCACCCACATTAAAACCCCAAATTGGTTGTGGTTTTACACTCTGTATTGCTGTAATTTCTTTAGTATAAGTTTGGTGAATTGCGATAATGAATGAGGCTTGGCCGCCCACCGCCCTGATTTAGAGTTTTTAAAAAAAATAAGACTAAAATCGAGGCACTATTCAGAAGTTATTGCGCGTATTTTAGCTAAGCAACGTTTACCTGTGGATAAACGTATCGTTTAAGTAAACGTAAATTCCAAAAGGAGTTTAAAGTTAAACGCAATTTTAACTCCGCAAAATTGCATATAAATTTAAACTAGGCACGGGCTCGAGTTAAGAGTGTTTTAATGTGTGATGTTGTCAAGTAAACGGGTCATGCACTGCACTGCCAATTTGACAGAAGCAATGGTGGATGGATATCCATTCCCGGCCATGTTGGTTTGTAATATCGTAAACGCTACGGAAGGAAAGCACCGTGTGATACACTTTTGTGCGCTCAACCATTAAAACACAATCGGATCTTTTGTACACTCATGTTAGCGCCTTTAAATAACGACGATGTTACTCGTGTTTAAAGCCTCTGTTTAAGTAAGCAAAAGGTTAAAAATTTTAAAAAATGCATTTTGGCTTAAATGCAATTTTTAAATTACGCGAGTTTAAGCTAAAATCGCGTCTAGCTAAACAATTTTTGGAATACGGGTCGCCATGTTTTTTGACAATAAATCAGATATACAAGGATTGATATGGCAGGGGTGGATTGAGAATTGTGAAAAAATCCTGAATTTGGAAAAAAACCTGAAAAACAGCGTAAATCAACCTAACATCTTAAAATCGGCTGAAATTAATAAAGTTGCGGAATTTTGAAAATAAAAAATCCTGAATCTGAAATCCTGAAGATTACACCTGGATATGTTCTTGATTTCTGGTTAATAATTTTAAAAAGGAAAACAAATTGTAGTGTCAGAACTGGCAGATTGATAATGAATGCATGTGGCCGAAGGATGGGTGTGATCTTCTTCTTAGTATATCCACATCCATTGTAATGGTTTCGGTCAACGTGGTGTCAGGCTTTATTCAACTAGTATTGCTGATCTGAGTCCATTGTATCTATGATACGGACCGCTCCTAACATGGCCCGTTTGAGGCTGGGCGGATTGGGACAGTCAGGGGTTTTCACCACTATCTTATTTGACACTGACTGCTATGTACATGTACAGTTGTGACCTTCACACTGGACCAACGGCTTAACATGCGATGAGGGAGGGAGGGATGATAATAATGATCTTATCACTTTTTAACCAAAACATCACATTCCAAAGCTCCCTCCCCGCAGGCAGCACAGACTTCTCTCTTTGGGGAAAAGTGAATTTTTTGGGGGAACTAAATTCTGGGGAATAAACTCAAAAGTTTGAGATGTTTTTAACAAAATTTTGGCCCGAAATCGGTGATTTACCCAAATTGGTGATTTGGGGGCCCCCAAATCCTGTTTTTGCCCAAAAAATCCGTCATTTTTCTTCTGCCAGTCTTCCCCCACTCGGGCACCTTGTGGGGGCCCCCAATCCCGAAATCTTTCTAGCCAAATATCCTCCGCACCATTTTTTATACTCCGTGTCTCCCTACCACAATTGGCTCTTCCATGTTGTAAGATACTAATGCAGAGTCCAGACAGAGATGATGAAAGAAACACTTGAGAAGCATTCCTCCTATCAACATGTGAGAGAGGCGCCCTATCATACAGTCAAATTATTTTGAAATATCTGCCGTGTCACTTCCTGATGATTAATGATGTGATTGTGTAAATGCCAGGAATTCTGTACCCTATGGTGCAATACCTTTAACCTTCTAGGGCTGTAGTTTGATTGGCACAAAAAAGAAATAGTTTTTGTATTTTTGATACACACTTTAAAGAAATCTATTACTATTGTGGGTTGCTAAATTAGCTTGAATGGAGGAAATGAGGTGCATACTCAGGGCGGATCCAGGATTTGAAAGACTTAAAATTCAAAATTGAATTGGGGGGGGGGCTGAAAGGCTGTAACTGTCCAAAATAGCTCAATGTGCTGATTTGGCCAATAATTTGCAGAATTACCGGATCCGCGCGCGCCCCGCCGCCCCCCCCCTGGATCCGCGCCTGATACTTCACTTGGGCTGACAAAGGAAGTCTAATATGAAAATAAAACTCTTTTTTTCTTGCCCCTAGTTTGCCCGCCCCGGCCGAAATAAAAATGAGGGATTTGTTGGCAATTCGGCGATGTGGGGCCAAAAATCACCAAATTTTGGGAAAAAAACAGCGATTTTGGGCCAAATTGGTTAAAAATCTCCAAATATTTGATACTTTGCCCCCCAACAAAATTTCACTTTGCCCCCCCAGAAAAGAGGTCTGTCGCCGCCACTGGTTCACTGTTTCTTTCCACATTTCCATTAAACTCTTATACCAAACTTCATGTTACAAAATTATCTCAAGCGTGCACAATACTTTAAACCAGAAAAAAAATAGTGGTTTTGCACATTAGTGGCATGATCTAAATTTAGCCCTTTTCTAATATCCTTAACGGGGGCTACGCTGGGGTCACAAGATTTTTTGCAGAAGATTTGAACTCCTCAATTTACATAAGTTAAACTCTTCAAAAAAGTAAAGATCACAAAATTAACGACATTTTTTATGCCTTGAAATCCAACCAAAAGTTTTTTAAAATTTGGAATGTTTTAAGCCTTAAGTAGGCCGTGTGTACAGAAGTTGTTTGGATGGAATTTTGAAGTCTACAGTATCAGATCATTTGCCACAGCAAGAAATTTGCAAAGTACCATTGGCTGCTGGCAGTCTAATTTATTTACATCATTCTCTAAATAGCTGTCCTCAACATCTGGAAAGCTTTATTTTGAACAAATACCTGTTGAAAGTAACTAAAATTTTCCCGGGGGGCCACTTGTATTCAAATGAGGATATGATGCGTGAACATGGACGTTCAAATGCACCCTAAACACGTATTTTCACCGACTATTCTAAAAAACAAGCTAAAACATACCCTAACAAGTACAACTCAGTGCATTGAATCGTACATAATACCCTCTATACATATCTTGCTTTGCTGGTACTCCGCAAGTTCCGATTACATATTTTGGATTATTTTTTTGATGCCTGCTTAATGAGATATAACCTGACAATTTCAAGTTAGAGAAAAACATACCTTTTTTCCATATTTTGCTGTTTTGACACCCTAAACGATGTACGCGTGTACATCGCCTGATGGAAAAAAGACACCCTTTTTCGTTTTTTCTTGTTCACGCATCATATCCACCTTTGAATACAAGTGGCCCCCCGGCAAATTTCATTTGGATGACATTGTCTTTGTTGATCATATCAAGTCTTTTTTTCTGATGCCAACATTTCTTTGGTAGGACAGATTTGTTGGCAAATACTGCAGGGGGAGGGACTCAGAACTGGGTTTGGTTGGGGTTGGGTTGTGTTTTTGTGTTTTGGTATTTTCCATTTTTTAAGGATTTTGCTTCAAATTTTTTAAAATCCATTTTTCATAATTTTCTGGGTCGCTCATGCATGCCAGGCCCATCAGCAAATCATGGTTTCTTGACCATGTTTTGAGACTGTTTTGGGGGAAAGCGGCCCCGTGTCTAAGATTTGTTTTTGTAAGAAAAAGAGGATGTAATTGTCCTCACTTCAAAAAAAAGATGTTACCGGCTATTCAACCGTGACGTTTTCTAATGCTGCTTAACTCCACTTAACACAGTAGGTAGAAACCTGGATGGGAGCAATAACTATAACCGTTAACCGATTTTTAGGGAAAGGTCACTACTTGCCATTACCTATTCGGCTCACGTATGTCCAGGTGGGAATTTCAAATAAATAATGACTATATTTTTTCATGGCAAATATCATTTTTTTGCCGCTTTCTGCCACTCCTGGCATCTATGAATTACAAATGCTAGAATGATAATTATTGACACAATCACTGTTATTTTTACGATTTGCACAAATTTTCTAAAACTAATAATTCTCCACTCAAACAAAATAGGTCGATTTCTGAAGAACGTTCATCAGATTCTTTATTTTTTTCCTCCTGTTTTCAGAATATGCAATTCTACATGCTATTTGAAGCAGATAGCTAAATAAATATTTTGAATTTCAACAAATTCCTTTATGAAAACACTGCTTTCATGGTTTACATATTCTCAGTTAACCATTGCTAAATCAATTCAAATGGAGTGGTCACACACATCCGCTTCAAAGGCAATCTTCAAGTACTTGGGATTAAAAAGATGTTAACTGGGGAATCAATAGGCTAGGCCCTGAAACTCGATTATGATTTTCTCGTCCCCCGCCCGCGTTAATGATTTTTGGCCGCGTTAGCGGCCGAAAATCTGAAAATAAATTCATTTATTTTGGAAATTCTGTTCACAGCTCACCTTTTCAGTCCGATATTGGCATTCTTTTGGTAAGAACCTGTCTCGAAGTCTCGGAAATGAGTCGAAAAATGAGACCCAATATTTTTTTCGTATTTCGTTGATCCCCTGTAGGTTCATTTCACTGTAAAAAACACATGTAGCAAATAATGAATACTAGAATATTCCCTCATTAGGGCTGAAAAAAATGTGGACGAGAAACTCATAATTGAGTTCCAAGGGCCTTAACTCAAGTATTTATGGCCGAAGATCTTCTCGTGTAGAAAAAAGGTACACATCTAAGGATTATCTCCAGTGGCACCATCCCCTGGATTGCCAGGAGGACAGGAAGTACATTTTTAAGTTCACCAATATTAGTGTGGATTTTCATTGGAATCTTTATTACACCTAAAATTCCTGTGAAGAAAAATCCGTCAACAAGTAAAGAAAGAGATAAGTTATACCTTCATGCACTCAAATTAGGGTTCTTTCTGCAAGTAGCGCTGTTTACTGTTAAACAGTTGGTAAGAGGGAGTCAATCCACAAGACCTACCAGCCTGCCACTCCCCATACTGCACTGGAATAAGGGTTGTACTTGAGTGGAGCTATGTGATCAATGCATTGAAGAGTTAACTGCTCTCTCTATTGATACGAAAGTGAATACTTTTATGAAACCAAAGTGGATCATAGTTTTGCCTGCAAGCAATTGGGACTGTTATGTTGTTCTAAATAAATGATTGCTTCAATTTCATCTCATATTGACAGTATAGCAATTTGGTGAGAAATAGTGGGGCAATATGCGCATTTGATGATAGACTTCTGAATTTGGGTACTTGATGTTAAGACACACGTCCCGTAGCGTAACCATGGGGGGAGTTTCCGCAAACTGACCCATCTGACCCATCTTACACAATTTTTTCTGACACAACTTATGAATTCAGAAACCATAATGAAAAACATTGCTTTATTCCATGAAGGGTGGCATGAATTTAAAAAGAAGGGGTAGCCACAATTTGTGCACCCCCTTTATCTGCTCCCCAGTTGAATGCAAGCAGCCTGACGGAATACAGTGCATGTGATACTGCAACTTTTTAATTCCGTCAAGGCTGCTGAATTCAACTGGGAGCAAAAAAAGTGGTATGCACAATTGTGGCTACCCAGAAGGAAGTGTGTAAGAAGTATCAGGTTACCGGAAACTACCTACCTTAAACCAGTGGTTGGGGGTAGTCCCCCACCAGCCCCCCCCCCAAATGAACTGACCATTTGTACAGTGTCTATGGAGAAGGACCAAATTTGCCCCCTCGAAAATGCCTCGGCCTCCCTTCTGCCCCCGATATGCAAAGGTCCTGGTTACGCTATTGGTTTTTTTTTGTGTTTTCTGGACGTCATTAGTAAGATATTTGACTACTGGAAGGTTGAAAATTCTTAGTTTCACATAGGGGAAACAAAAGGTTGCCTAGAGGGAAATAAAAATTGCTTCAATCTTGGTGAAAATATACCAAATGGTCTTTGGTCAGAAGGATCCAAATATGAGTCCTGCGCCATATTTTAAAGGGACATAATGGCATGAAAAAACTATAGTTTTCGCGGTTCTACGGCTTTCGCGCTCGCTATATTCAAAGAATTAAGCTGTGGGCCGCCCCATGACCTTTGACCCTGCATGTGACCTTGGATCTCATCAACATATGAGGGATCGCATGGTCACCTATGACAAAAGTTTGGTTCCAATTGAACTTCAAGTTTTCATTTTGTCATTTTACATTTTTAGCCGCATTTTTCACTTGACCTCACATGACATTTGACCTTTCAGACATGACCTTTGACCTCATAACATATGAGGGATCACATTTGGTAACTATGACAGAGTTTTGGTTCCAATTGAAGTTAACCTTTTTCAATTGAGGTCATTTTAAAAAAACTTACAATTTTTGACACACACTTCACACAAACACACACACACACACATACCACCCACACATACAACACGCACAACGGATTGCTAAGGTGGTCCTGCCAGCTATAGCTTGCGGCCCACAAAAATTGACAAAATGAAAAGGGCCCTTACTGAAATCACTTCCACTAGTTTGCAACAATTGGATGTTTACATTCTGCAAACAGTAAAAAACATGAAGAGTTCCAGGGGGGAGCGGCAGTTTGTGGCAATTTCGGGACGGAAAAGCAAGTGTTCACTCCCTGACACTCTGACAGAATTTAACAGTGAAATCAGCAGGTTTTTCGACACCATTCAAAAGCATTCAGACCGGATTCAGTATTGTACTTTGGGCTTGTAGTACAAGGGGGTGAAACGCATTCAAAACCAGTCCGCCGTGCTGGCGCTGACATTTTGACTATTGCACACGGAAATTTCATTTTTGGGTTTTTATACACACCTAATGTCAATTCGATTACAAACCATCCGCCAAATTTCGTTGTTGGATTTTGGGTGCTATTGGGTCGTTAAATTTTTTGTCCTACCCATGGCCACACAACAACTGAAATGACACATCAGTCGTCTTGATTTAATAAACCGCCTCAATGAGAATCTTTCACCTAAGCGCGCATTGCATTATGAGAAAAAAGAGTATCTTAGCACAATGATACAGGTACCCTATTATTACCCTGGGCCACCTCTAACACATACATTAATTTGTATCACTACCGATAGTGTATATGCAAAGCGGCACCCACAGTATTGGGAAGAAGCGGATGACAGCCATTGCTTTCTATTGTTTGTACTCTAGTTTTTCTTTGTTGTCGGCAAACCATGCGAGACGGTGAATTTCTAAAGATTACGTAACGTTTTGCCTCTCTATCTATATAGACCCTCTTTGTTTGTAAGTTGAGATGGATTAACCGGGATTAGCAATAGCAATGGTCTGTAGCTGATGACCCACATGCCTTTTGTCAATTTGGTAATGCCTGCCAGTAATGTCAGCATCCTTGTTCCAGAAAGTGCCACAAATGCCACCTCCCCCCTGGAACTCTTCCTGTTTTTACTGTTTTTTCAGATGTAAACATCCAAATTGTTTTCAACTTGTGGAAAGTGATTTCAGTAAGGGTCCGTCTCATTATGTCATTTTTTTGACCATATTTCCATATGTACCCCCCCTTGAAAGTTGTACTGAAACAATTATTTTTTATTTTGGGCTTAAGGGTTTGGGGTTTTGTTAGTGGAGGCCATAATAAATACCAATTTGTTTTCCTGGTAGAATTTTAAAGGGGGGTCATATGGACCTCTTTCCATTTTTTTTTCATGCCATTATGTCCCTTTAAGCCTAGATTTGGGAACCTTGACTATACTTGAGGCCTAAATTGACCATATCTAAAAAAAAGTTGGGGAAGAACATCTTACTGGCTGATTGCTGGTAAGTCTATATATGAAAACATTGAAGATCCCTGCTCTTCTGATTTTCGAGATGACAGGAAAATTGAGTCTACATATGATCTGCATTAAAAATCTATTGAAGTATTTTTTGTAAGGCTTTTGTTGTATGTGTAATTAATGATATAATGTGTCATACACAGTGTGTTAGGCCCGGCTGAACAATAGCATCAATGATGCAGAAGCCTATTAAGTGATGGTATTCAGAGGACAATGTTTTGTGAATCCCCCCCCTACTTACAATTAAAATACTATGATAACAATATTAACTTGGTAACAATGTTGGTAATTAAGAACAGGTGGTTCTCAAACCACTAGTCTTGTCCATTGTCCCTCTTTGTGTCACAAATGTTTAACTTTGTATTATTTGGTTAAAAGTCCATATAGGGGTCCATGGTGTCATTCTCTGAATCACAACCCATGAGTCCTGCTTTCTGACCAGCTAAGGCTGCAATCGACTCAATTTAGGCCCCCCCAAAGAGAAAACCAAATTATATAACTTTACCCAAACTACAACATGCCCTTTCATTGGCATAAAAGAGCTTTGAACCCAATCTGTTACACTCCATATAGGGGGTGTCAACCGCTGGACTCCTGCCCCAGAGATATGGTCCACACGCACTGACCTCATACATGGTATAGCGGGTCTGAGCCGCAGATTAAACCACAGGAAGTTGCTTTTCGCCTTGCAATATGGCGTGAACAATTGATTACCTCTGCTGTTGGTGGCAACATTTCCAGCACAGGAGCTTCTATTGTTACAAAATTCCTTTAACTTGGACAATAAAGTAAAGCCACATTGTGCAGGTCACAATGCAATTTCCGTGGTTTCATCGCCGTCTATTCAACGTTGTGCCAGCCTCTCTCCATGTGTAGATGTCAGTGATCACAAATCCCGGTTGAGGGATTCCTTCTTGCTGATTTGGTTGCAATCATGTAACCTTTGAATCCAATCTATTAAAGATGCAGTGATCTACCAAAAAGAGTCAAATTTTGAAATTTTCCGAATACTTAAAAGTGAAGGATCAGTCTGTAGAATTCTCTTAAGTTATTTTTCCACTGAAGAATGACAGAAAAGAAAGAAAGAAAAGAGCAGTGTTCAAAGATATGACTCTCCATTCAATTATGTGTCTCATATGTATGTACTGGACTAATATCTAAATGCCCGATTTGTCCTTATTATAGCATAAATTTGGTCTTGTCACTTATAGTGTATGTTAGGATACCTCTCCTTGTTGCAACATTCAAAATCTGGTTTTGATGATTTTTTAGAATGTATGATTTCCCAGTCACTGATAGTGGGGGGGGGGGGCCCCCCTTTTTAAAATTCCATAGATTTTCAAAGATACCCCTTAAACTAAGTGTATAAGTCGTGAATGCACTCCTGTTAGTGTATAAGGAGGGGAAGTCAACATGGACCCCCCTGAAAACCACTTTGCAGTGGAATTTTTTAAACAAAACACTGTTCACTGATGTGGTACATCCACACGACCACCTAACAGGAAAAATGAAAATCAGTTTTTTTTTTTTTTTACTTTTTATCAAAAAAAAGATTTTTGCAACACCCACCCATTCTCCCCACCAAAAATTGAAACGCACTTTCCTGAAGGACTTCCATAAAATTTGCTCATAATGGAAATCATCAATACATTTACATTGCAGAAAAAAATTAAACAGTTACTCGAGTACGATTTAGGGCCAACACAATTTTGAATAGTGCCACCAAAGTGCTTAATTATGCTAATACACACATGTAAGCACACACCTACACATGAAGACAGCCAGAGAGATGGGCACAGACAGGCAACACACGGACACACACACTACACACACACACACACACAGAGGAAAGGTTAGTGGATCAGGAATTCCAGACATTTATTTTAAATTGAGAAAGAAATAAGTTTGGATTTTTACAGGGGTAGAGGATATACTTATGAGCAGACACTTAGTGTCAAATTCTATAGATGAGGTGAAATCAATTTTTAATTAAAAAAAAAAAAAAAATTACATTCTGAGGAAATAGAAACCATTTTTTAAATTCACTCATGCAAAACTGTTCCATTATATTTATGCTACTAGAACTTATTAGCCATTTGCAAAATGCATCAGTGACCAGAGGTACTGGCAATGACCTCAAATGACCTCATAGATTACCTGACCCCCTATTCTGAACACCATATGACCACATCTGACTGTGATCATAAGGATTATTCTGAACTATTGGATCGATAGCCAGACAGACAAACAGACATAAAAGTCATTCATGCTCCCCTTCCCAACGTCCACAGAAGACCTTTGCAGGGAGGAAGAAACGTTTTTTATTGATTAATCTGGTACGATTACTAAATCAATCCTAAGCATAGACTTCTTTTCTAGTAACCACCATTAAATTTGATAGGTCTCCATACTTTGATTGATTCCTGGCATATATTGTGGGCATCAGACACCTAAAATTGATTTTGTCTCAACTTTTTTTTTATTTGTTTTTGATTCCTTAAAGGTGCATTTCATCATCCTTTCACCTTTCTTTCAGTCCATTTATAGACAGAAAATGCAAAATTTCAAATTTCTTCCATAGAAAATTGAAGCTGCATGTAAGATAAGGTATGAATACATTGGTCTCATAGTTCAGATGATATAAAATCTCAACTTTTTTAGGTATGTCACGAAATGCCCCTTTAAGTTTTAGCCATGCAGCATGTCTCTGTCAAGGATGTACAAATCCTTAACTATACGTGACCCATCGATACTTATTCGACAAATGCTCGTTTTTCAAAATAGATACCTGCAAATACTGAGCTAGAATTAGCCTCTGCCTCGCAATATAGCACCATAAGTTTCAGGCTGACAGTACTAAAACAGATTTCCACAAGTTAGCAAGCCAACGGCCCAGGCCAACGGGCAGGCCCATATTAGCTAGGATTTTTTGCAGGGGAATGGATACATCAATGGGACTACAGAAGGCCTTGGGCAGTGAACAGTTAAGTTTTAATTGATTAATTCAATAGGATCATCATCTATTTTAAATCAATCATGCGCATAGACTTCTTTTCCTGGGTCTACCCTGGGGGTCTACCAATATCTAAGCTTCAATCGATTCCTAATATTTATTTTATATCTAGACACTAAAATTGATTTTGTCTCCCTGACTTTGATTTGTTTTAGATCTCAAGGGAATATTATTTCATCTGCCATAATTCATTGGAATTATATAGCCATGCTGAACGTCTCTCTGTCAAGGATAAAGAAATCCTGAACTACTTAATAATTGCAGTTTTAATTTCACCAATTAGTTTCTACACTGGAAAACATTGGGGGAACCTTACTTATTCCTACTTATTCCTGTATATGGTACTATACCAGCTATTCATATAGGTTGGGTAATTACTAAGTTACCCAAATATAAGAGACAGTGTGGTCCACTGGTTAGGATACTTTGGTGCAGGAGGTCCCCGGTTCAAACCCCGGTAGGGCCACTAGCTGGTATTTAATCGGGTACTAAATTCTGGATTTAATTTGTTTAAGAACTAGAGTTCGCTCTCCCTGTGGTTCATTTGGACTTGGGCAAATGAACCACAAGAATATCCTGTCATTAAGCCGTCGGTCCCATGTACAGAGAGTCATACCTGTACATGTATATCAGTCAGTTTTGAGAAGAGTAGGGTGGTAACCCCTGATTGTCCCAAGCCGTCCTGGTCAATTTCGAGGGATACCCCAAGTAGAGTGGTTAACCACTGTTGGGTATACCTCTGAGGTCTTGGTCCTCTAAACTGAAATAAATAAAATATAAACCTGGTCATAATTTGTACCCAAGGGCTTATTTTACATAATTATCCATTGCCTCCTTCCCAATTTTCCCTAGGGGTGTACTCATTGGCATCGGAACCAGAACGTACAGGTACGTCCCAATAATATCGCCCTGGCACCCCCCTTCAAAGCCACAACATTGAAGTCAGAAACTGATTTCGGCTTCCAGAAACACAGTAACGAAAATTTGCAAGAACTCTGCATGTGCACCCTCTGGTACTCATCCAACAATTATGTTATGAAATAACACCCTCTCTGTGCCTTGCCGAACTATAGTATGAAATGGCACCCCTATACTAGTCACCATAAAAGTATATAATAAACTGATCCCGCTTCTTTGAGCATACTTGCAGAAGTATAGTGAAAGATGGCTCCTCCTAAATGCAATGAAATTGACATCATAAACAACCTTGTGGACAGTATGCTGCGATGCGTCGCGACGTCTTGATGCTCGACATAGTGATAGATTGAAGTTTAAAACAGTACTATCGAACATTTTGATACATGAAATCATCTGTAAAACTAACCGATTCTTTTTACCATGACATGTTTGATAAAAACAAAGCCCTCAGAAAAACACTAATAAGACAAAATCCTTAAATCTGCTGTTCAAATACCCCATTTTCTTTTCAAGCTAAGGACACAGTTCGTAAAGGGTTAATTGTGGACTAAGTTCATGGTGACCTGTTCGGAAGATATACCGATCAATCAAGCAGTGTGGCGATATTCACCTAGATATCATGAAATACTCACACTGTAAGAATCATTCCATAAAAAGTGGTAACAATATTTTATTCCAACTTTATGAGCAGCAGTGTATGAACTCTCCAGGATCAATTGACTCATGGTTTGTTCAAATAAAACATTACCCATTAGGCGACGAAAAAAGGAAAACCCTGTTTTACAGGCGAGCGGACCTTTCGAGTAGGGTCGGTCGGTCGGGCAAATTTTTGCTTTTTTTCTTTTTTTTTTCTTTTCTGGAGCTCAAAATTGTCCTAAAATAGCCGCAAAATCTTAAAAATCAAGAAAAAATTAAATATTTTTACAAACAAATTTTCTAAAAAATATTTGCCAAAATTGATAAATTTGGACTAAAAACAGGCTGGTTTTACATGATTTTTGGAAAAACTAAAAAAAAAAAATCTGCAAAACTGAAAAATCAGGGTCGGTCGGGCCCGTAAAACAGGGTTTTTTATTTTCGTCACCTTAACTCAATTTTGCTTTTTAAGACCGTTGATCTTAAATGACTATATATTCATTATAAAGTGAACCTTTGCTATTAATTTCAAATTGTTTTCATCAAATTTTCACGAGAAAATGTACTTTGAAAATGAACATTGCAAGGGTTCCGTGCTTTGCGCGAAAGGGGTCACCTTTCCCTCATCCACCCCATGCTGCTTACGAACTCTCCAAGGTCAATTGACTTATGGTTCGTTCAAATAAACCTTACCCATTAACTCAATTTTTCTTTTTAAGACCGTTGATCTTATATAACTATATTTATTATAAAGCGATCCTTTTGCTAATTTCAAATTTGCTCCATTAATTTTCACGAGAAAACTTGCTTTGGAAAATAAACATTGCAAGGGTTCCACGCTCTTCGCGCGGAAGGGGTACACCCTCCCCACCCCACCCACTTAACATTAAGAACCTTAAACTTTTAAAAATCTTCTGGTGTTACAGTAGGCCTACTTTTTTCTAGACAAATCAAGTTCCGGTCCTGTGAACCGCAATGTTTAAAACATGTTCATAATGTCATAATGGCTTAACGAATGTGATTAAAGTTACCTAAATAATTAAAAAGAATTTTCGCCTCTGGAAGGGAAATAGGTAGGCGCCCCGCCACAGCTGTACGTTCCAAAGTAAAAATGCTTCCGACGCCGATGAGTGTACTCGGGGTGTACTCTTCCCCCTCTGGCTTAGGTTGGGTGTTTTTACAACAATTTTATCATGTCCTTGTGCTTTAACAAAAGAGATAACAATCTTTCCTTACAATCAGCCTCATCTACAAGGCAGAGTTTACAAGTATGTACTGTTAGCATGTTAATTTTGCTGTAATTTGTGCAATTAAATTTCCGAAAAAATTAATTGCCACAAAATCAATTTGTTTAAATGATTTCCTTTCGGAGGTCCTATTTTAGAATATTTAAGGTGCAACGAGAGATTTGGAGGCACCCAAATATTGTGTCATAATAGTAATTTCATATAGATTAGACACTCAGTAGATTTCGTACCTTGTATTTGGCTACAGAAATGTCTTAGAAGAGAGAAAACAGGTGATTTTGATTTGCTTATATTTCAATGTAAAACATAGGTTGAATTTTGTATTTGCTCCTATACAAAATTAGAAATTTCACAATTTTTGTACCAAAGAAACATTTCTCAGCTTAATCCTTTTAGAAGGGATATTTTTGATGGAATGCTTTACATCAGGGCAAAAATCAGTACTTTCGATTTTTTTAGGGACACCTGATATGTGAAATCTCTTGTTGCACCTTTAATGATACACATTCATACTTGTGGTTTTATCCGCTATATCAGTACTCCATTGTAATTGTGTACACTCAAGGGTACATACTTGAGCCGTTATCGATGTAGGGCCTACAGATAAGTGCTTGTGAAATATTGCTCACAGCAGGGCGCATATGTTTTTAGCAGTGCCATAGCTCCTGACTCCAGACTGAAAAAAATGGCAAAAGTTTTGGAATAAAGAAAATACTAAATGAGATAATAAAGTGGAACAGTAGGGGCCTACTGGATCCTCATATTATGAGTCCTATCTGGGATGTCACTGAAAATACTAAAAGAGATACAAGGTGGGAATATTACTGGACCTGAATCCTTAAAAGAGTCCTAATGACCAAAAAAAGTAGCCATTTTAAGTGAATTTTATACCATTGAAATACAAAGTTATGCAGACTGTGTGAAACCTTGGTATAAAAATGGATTGATTGAGCCCATATTTATTGGGCGAGTTATGAGTTGTAAAAATATTGGGCAATATTTTTAAACTCATAACGAGACCAATAAATATTGGGCAAAAATCATCCAATTTTATCATTATTATGTTTTGGATCCAATATTTTCCCACACTTGGATCCATACAAACAAAATAATGGTACAAATTAGATTGATTGAGCCCATATTTATTGGTAGAGCTATGAGTTTTAAAAATACTAATGAAAATATTTTAAAACTCATAGCGAGACCCAGTGGCCAATTTAAGAGTCAGCAGCTGCTGACAGGGCCCCCTAAAATATTGCTCTCGGGGCCCCCTCAGACACCCCCAAATCGCACTAAAGTGGGACATTGCATTGCTTCGCGACACTAAAGGGGCCCGCACCTTAAGCTGCTGACCGGGCCCTTTTTCTTAAATCCGCCACTGGCGAGACCAGTAAATATTGGGTGTAAAATCATCCAATTTTATCATTATTATGTTTTGGATCCAATATTTTCCCACACTTGGATCCATACAAACATAATAATGGGTGTAAAATCATCCAATTTTATCATTATTATGTTTTAGATCAAATATTTTCCCACATTCAGATTCATGATTTTTTTTTCATGAGAAATCCTTAGATGTAGGTCCCATTTTCTACCAAAAAATCCTTAGACAGGGTCACATTTTCTATAAACTTCATTAGACTGGCCCATTTTCTCAAAAGTTTTCTCAAAACATGTCAAAAACCCAACATTTTTGGGGTTTGAGTGCAAGCCTCAGTAATTGGTAAAACTGGGTATATCTAAAAAAAATCCTCAGAAATGGGTTTTGAGTCCTCAGCTGCACACCCCCCCCCCACCCCCAACCAAACCAAAATCCGAGTTAATCGGGGCAAGATACACTCGTACACAAAAACCCAGAGACCTCTTTCAGCATGTAACGATACTCACAGATGGACAATGAATGGATGGTTTGTGGCTTGAAGGATGGCTTTCTCATTCAACACATGCTCAGTCTGTTTTAATTTAATCACGTCAGATATGTTGAGAATCTTCAGTGCCATGTACTCCTTATTCTTCTTGTCTCGTGCTAAGACGACTCGCCCAAATGTTCCTGTCCCTGTTATTAAAAAAAAATCAAAATAATTTGAGATAAAAATAATGGCCTATCCAGTTTTCCCCTTTCAAAATTGCATGGTATTGGTAATAAAGCTTTTATATACATTAGCCCTCTCCTGAAATTATTAAGCCCAAATCAGCGTGCTTATGGGTAAACAGAACAATTTTATAATTAATGACTCCAGTGACTTGAATTCAGCAGACGACGCGAAAATGACGTTTAACACAAGACATGCACACATACCAATGAGTACGAGTCTATGATATTCAATATGTAATAGACACATTTGTTGACTTAAGTTATGCAAAACTTAAAAGTTAGCCTATAAATTACCTGGATGTCTTCAGCCTCATATTAATGTCCCATTTTTTTGGGTATGTTATTTTTATGTGTAAAATATATCGCTATTCTTCCAATGGCCTAGACTATCATATGCGAACACATTGAAGAAATTGATATTTTCTGAAAATGTGTCAGATTATTAAATATTAGTGCCCCTCCCTGTATGCCCCCCTCTAAAATTTGCACCAAATGCTAATTTTTTTTCAATTTATGTAAAGAAATTGGGAAAATTACCAGTTTAAAGAGACACTGGCACATTTGAACAAAAAATGCCCTCAAGATTTTTCAAAATTGATAATTTTGCATGGTTGTAAAGCTTTTATATACATTAGCCCTCACCTGAAATGATTAAGACCAAATCAGCGTCCTTATGGGTAAACAGAACGATTTTATTATTAATGTCGCCAGCGACATTAATTCAGCAGACGACGGAAATGGCGTTTAACACAAGAAAACGCACCCCCGTATGCATGTTTCCCGCAGCATGCACCCTGTTTGTCCAGTCTGTGACCTTTCTGGTTTTAATATCAATGAGTGTGAGTCTATGATATTCATGTAATAGACACATTTGTTGACTGAAGTTACGGCAAACTTAAAAGTTAGCCTATAAATTATGTGGATGTCTTGAGCCTCATATTAATGTCCCATCTCTTTTTTGGGTATGTTATTTTTATGTGTAAAATATATCGCTATTCTTCCAATGGCCTAGACTATCATATGCGAGCACATTGAAGAAATTGATATTTTCTGAAAATGTGTCAGCTTATTAAATATTAGTGCCCCTCCCTGTATGTCCCCTCTAAAATTTGCACCAAACTTTTTATGTACCATAATACTGAATTTATGAAAATACAAACCAGATTACTGTCATATTCAATCAGGTCACATTAGATGTGATAACCAATGCAGTATTGATTATTTGACTTTCATCATGACTAACTTAGTAGATCATCAATACAATCCTTTTTGAATTGTTCAATAATTTTGGTATTTCCCTGGGCAGTTGGCTACAGTAGACAATTTAACAGTCTGCCTGTCATTTAACTGACCTTAAAATTCCAGTGTCGATTGTAACTCTTCCCTCAAGGGCATATTCCCCACATTAAAGAAGAACGCTACTTTTTTCACTTTATGTAAAGAAATTGGGAAAATTACCAGTTTAAAGAGACACTGCCACAATTGAAAAATAGTGCGCCCTCAAGATTTTTCAAAATTAATAATTTTGCATGGTTGTAAAGCTTTTATATATATACATTAGCCCTCACCTGAAATGATTAAGACCAAATCAGCGTCCTTATGGGTAAACAGAATGATTTTATAATGTCGCCGGCGACATTAATTCAGCAGACGACGGAAATGGCATTTAACACAAGAAAACGCACCCCCGTATGCATGTTTCCCGCAGCATGCACCCTGTTTGTCCGGTCTGTGACCTTTGTGGTTTTAATATCAATGAGTATGAGTCTATGTAATAGAGACATTTGTTGACTGAAGTTACGGCAAACTTAAAAGTTAGCCTATAAATTACCTGGATGTCTTTAGCTTCATATTAATGTCCCATCTCTTTTTTGGGTATGTTATTTTTATGTGTAAAATATATCGCTATTCTTCCAATGGCCTAGATTATCATCTGCGAGCACATTGAAGAACTTTGATATTTTCTGAAAATGTGTCAGCTTATTAAATATTAGTGCCCCTCCCTGTATGTCCCCTCTAAAATTTGCACCAAACTTTTTATGTACCTTAATACTGAATTTATGAAAATACAAACCAGATTACTGTCATATTCAATCAGGTCACATTAGATGTGATAACCAATGCAGTATTGATTATTTGACTTTCATCATGACTAACTTAACATGTAGATCATCAATACAATCCTTTTTGAATTGTTCAATGATTTTGGGATTTCCCTGGGCAGTTGGCTCCAGTAGACAATTTAACAGTCTGTCTGTCATTTAACTGATCTTAAAAGTCCAGTGTCGATTGTAACTCTTCCCCCAAGGGCATATTCTTGAAATCATTTGCAAACATTAAAGAAGAATGCTAATTTTTTCACTTTATGTTTAAAAAAATGGGAAAATTACCAGTATAAGGACAAAGGCTACAGGGGAAAGAAGTCAATACATATGTGGGGGAAATTACCAAATATCTTTGGTGAGGGGGGCTGTTAAGAATAACACCCACATTGTTCAGTATCACACCATTTTTGTAAAATTGCCCAAAGGCCAGTGGTGGCACCAGTTGGGGAGGGGGCACCAAAATCACCAAATTTTGGCAAAAATTAGTGATTTTGGACCAAAATTGGTTAAGAATCTCAAAACTGTTGATGTTCCCCTACCCCCTAAATTTCACAAAGTCGAGCCCAATATTTTAAAACTCATAGTGAGACCAATCAATTTTGGGCATAAATCATCCGATTTTATGATTATTATGTTTCAGATCCGATATTTTCAACAAATTGGACTTCTCAAAACATGATAATCACCACAATCGGAGTACACCACATTATGAACTGACTGACACACACACACACACATGGAAGAAATCTGCTGTTGCAAAATGCCAAAGGGGATAACATTTTTTTTTAAAAATCCTAATAAAAATATTCTAAGGTAGTATGGACCTAATTATTAACTACATGTTCTAGATTCAATCATGGATACTGCAGCTTCCAAGACAGTCTCGGACCTCAAATTATAGAGATAATTTCTTTTGTAGGGCTAACCTATTTGGGTAGCTGTATCATGTAATATGGCAGAATCCTTAAAGGGTATATTGAATCCATCCCACAATGTACCAGCTTTGGAACATTTCACCCCACAAAATCCCATTCTTGACACATAAAAACTCTGACTTTTATGCCGATTTTAGTCCACTAAGCACTAGTACTTATTTAGGTAATTTTTAGCATAATCATGAAATGGCTTGTGGTTCTTAAACTTTTAGCACAATTTTTATCCCTAAATACTGGTAGGAGTTAAGTACAGTGGGGCATAGGCACATCGCAATGCATTATGGGATTGGTTCAAAACACCCTCTGGTGTATAATGGAGTGCATAGATACCACATTGTTTATATTTTGTTTACTTTGAACTTGTATGTTATACTCTTTGATGTCCCTAAATAGTTATCCATCATAAAGAAAGAAAGACTGTGGTAAACAAAAGAACTCATACGTCACAAACCAAACAATTACGTACAAATTGTAATTAAACTAATCAATATCGCTTGGTAAACCAGTCCTACTGCAAAATTCAATCAGGTCGTAGGTGGATATAACAAATGCAGTATTGATTGTTATTTGACTATCATTATGACTAACATAACATGCGTAGTGTATCATCAATAAGACCTTTTTGAACTGTCCAGTGCCTATTTGATTTTTGTACTTAGGCCAGTCAACTCTTACAGACAATCTAAACAGTCTGTCTGACATTAAAGAGATAAGCAGCGATTTGCTAATCCAAAACATCGAAAAAATCATCAAAATTCATATTTTGGTATTTTTGTTACTGGCATGGATGTGCTAACATAACCTGCAAGTGGTTGGCTTGAAATCTGTGTATTAAAGACAGGGCAGTATACTTTTTATCTGAATCTGGAATTTCTATATGTGCGTATCAAAAGGCTTTCCGTGAGAATATCCCAGATTTTAAGCATGATGTGCACCATGACCTGTACAGTTTGACCTCAAAGACAAAAATGATTTATCTTTGCTTCTGTAGGCCTATGTGTAAAATACAGTCAGCTGTTTGGTGTATATTTTAAGATGCCATCACTGTATGTCTATTTGTGGGAGACAGTATGACAAATTTCCTCACATACTTGATTTTATTCACTATTTCGTGTGCTTTTCCTACATTAAAGCAGTTATATGTAATTGTACACACTTTCCCCGAATTGTAAGTTTAAAAAATGCATTTCCACATTTTTTCGATTTTCTCGCATTATCGCTGCTAATCCCTTTAACTGATCTTAAAATTCTACACTTAATTGTAACCCTTTTCTCTATATTGCCTTATTGTTCAAAATTATTAACAAATCATCTTAAAGCGCGATGACCGGATTAAGTATATAAAGTTTTAATCATGATAGAATGGCCTTCACCCAAATCCCCCATCTGTAAAGTTTTGCAAAAATATTTCAATCTGTTTTGATGCGAGAGGTAAAAATATGATTTTGTAAGCACCGCAAAGGGAAAAGGGACACCCTAGGAGGGAGGCACTTACCTATAGGGATGTGCAGCCCCAGGTCCTAGAATTTTTTTTTTTTTTGCGAAATTTGCATGCTTTGGAACTAAAAATCTGACTCAAGTTTAGCCTCTAGGCAAATAAATTCCCAAAAGGACATACCCATACCACCTTCCTATGTCAGTGCCCATCCCCTTCCCATTATGTTTCATACAAATATCCAGAAGATAATCATAAATATGAATTCATTTGAGTAATGCACTTAAAGAGGCACAACCCGATCCTAGACGGAGGTATATGTGAAAGAAAAAAGAGCGGTGTCGGGGGTGTGAGTGTGAGGGTGAGGCCGGTTAGGGGCGGGTGTGGAAGGATCTTGGGGGTGTGAGGTGAATGTTAGTCGTTAGTTGCGTTGGTACGAGTAGGGGAAGGGGGAGAGCTTTCAAAACAGTCAAAAACCCACTTTTGGGGGTTTGAGTGGCAAGCCTCAGTAATTGGTAAAACTGGGTATATAAAAAAATCCTCAGAATGGGTTTTGATCGCAGCTGCACACCCCCCCCCCCCACCCCCAACCAAACCAAATCCGAGTTACACTCGGGGCAAGATACACTCGTACACAAAAACCCAGAGACCTCTTTCAGCATGTAACGATACTCACAGATGGACATGAACGGATGGTTTGTGGCTCGAAGGATGGCTTTTCTTCATTCAACACATGCTCGTCTGTTTTAATTACAATCACGTCAGATATGTGAATCTTCAGTGCCATTACTCCTTAATTCTTCTTGTCTCGTGCTAAGACGACTCGCCCAAATGTTCCTGTCCCTGTTTTAAAAAAAATCAAATAATTTGAATAAAATATGGCCTATCCAGTTTTCCCCTTTCAAAATGCATGGTATGGTATAAGCTTTATTACTTAACCTCTCCTTAATATTAAGTCCAATCATCGTGCTTTGGTAAACAGACAATTTTATAATTAATGACTACGGCGACATTAATTCAGAAGACGACGCAAAATGATCGTTTAACACAAGACTGCCCAATCCAATGAGTACGAGTCCTATGATATTCAATATGTAATAGACACATTTGTTTTGGACTTAATTTATGTAAAACTTACAAGTTAGCCTATAAATTACCTGGATGTCTTCACCCTCATATTAATGTCCCATTTTTTTTGTATGTATTTTTATGTGTAAAATATATCGCTATTCTTCAATGGCCTAGACTATCATATGCAACACATTGAAGAAATTTGATATTTTCTGAAATGTGTCAGATTATTAACTATTAGTGCCCCTCCCTGTATGCCCCCCCTCTAAAATTTGCACCAAATGCTAATTTTTTGCATTTCAATTATGTAAAGAAATTGGGAAAATTACCAGTTTAAAGAGACACTGGCACATTGCACAAAATGCCCTCAAGATTTTTCCAAATTGATATTTTGCATGGTTGTAAGCTTTTATATACATAGCCCTCACCTTAAATGATTAAGACCAAATCAGATACCTTATGGGTAACAGACGCTTTTAGTTATTAATGTCCGCCGCGCATTAATCCGCATACGAGGAAATTGCGTTTTAACACAAGAAACTCACCCCCGTATGCCTGTGTCCGCCGCATGCACCGTTTGTCCAGGTCTGTGACCTTTCTGTTTTAATATCATGATGTGATGTCTCTATATTCCATGTAAAAGAAAAAAAAAAAAACACATTTGTTGACTTCGTTACGGCAAACTTAAAGTTAGCCTATAAATTAAATGTGATTCTGTTGAGGCCTCATAGGAATGTCCCATCTCTTTTTTGGGTATGTTATTTTTATGTGTAAAATTATCGCTATTTTCCATGGCCTAGACTATCATATCTAGCACATTGGAAGAAATTTATATTTCTGAAATGTGTCAGCTTCATTACATATTAGTGCCCCCTCCCTGTATGTCCCCTCTAAAATTTGCACCAACTTTTTATGTACTCATAATACTGAATTTATGAAATACAAACCAGATTACTGTCATATTCAATCAGTTCACAATTAGATGTGATAACCAATGCGTATTGATTATTTGACTTCATAATGCCTAACTTAACATGCATGTAATCATCAATACAATCCTTTTTGCATGTTCATTAATTTGGGTATTTCCCTGGCAGTTGGCTACAGTAGACCAATTTAACAGTCTGCCTGTCATTTAACTGCCTTAAATTCCAGGTCGATTGTACTCCGTCCCTCAAATTGCATATTGCCCCACATAAAGAAGAACGCTATTTTTTTCCCTTTATGTAAAGAAATTGGGAAAATTACCGAGTTTAAAAGAGATCACTGCCACAATTGACAAATAGTGCGCCGCTCAAGATTTTTCCCAAAATTAAATAATTTTGCATGGTTGGTAAAGCTTTTTTATTATACATTGCCCTCACCCCTGAAATTATTAAGACCAATCAGCGTCCTTATGGGTAACAGAATGATTATAATGTCGCCGGCGACTTATTCAGCAGACTACGGAAATGGCATTTAACACAAGAAAACGCACCCCCGTATGCATTTCCCACAGATGCACCCTGTTGTCCCCGGTCTATGACCTTGTGGTTTTAATAGCAATAAGTATGAGTCTATATTAAAAGACATTTGTGACTGAGTTACGGCAAACTTAAGTTAGCCTATAAATTACCTGGATGTCTTTGCTTCATTTAAATGTCCATCTCTTTTTGTGGTCTGTTCTTTTTCTTTGTAAAATATATCGCTATTCTTCAATGGCCTAGATTATCATCTGCGAGCACATTGAAGAACTTTGATATTTTCTGAAAATGTTGTCAGCTTATTAATATTAGTGCCCCTCCCTGTATGCCCCTCGAAAATTGCACCAACTTTTTTTATGTACCTTCATACGTAATTGATGAAAATAACCAACGCAGATTACTGTCATATGCAATCAGTCAATTAGATGTGATACCATGCAGTATTGATTAGTTGACTTTCATCATGACTAACTTAACATGTAGATCATCAATACATCCTTTGTTTAATTGTTCATGATTTTGGGATTTCCCTTGGCATTTTGGCTCCAGTAGACATTTTAACATTCTGTCTGTCATTTAACTGATCTTAAAGTCCGTGTCGATTGTAACTCTTCCCCCAAGGGCATCTCTGAAATCTTTGCACACATTAAAGAAGAATGCTATTTTTTCACTTTATGTTTAAAAAAATGGGAAATTACCAGTATATGACAAAGGCTTACGGGGAAAAAAGTCAAATACATATGTGGGGAAATACCATATCTTTGGTGGTGGGGGGGGGGGAGGGGGGGGCTTAAGATAACACCCACACGCATATCACACATTTTTGAAAATTGCCCCAAGGGCCAGTGGTGGCACCAGTTGGGTAGGGGCACCAAATCACCAAATTTTGGCAAAAATTTAGTGATTTTTGGACCAAATTGTTAAGAATCTCAAACTGTTGAATGTTCCCCCCCCTAAATTCACCAAGTAGAGCCCAATATTTTAAAACTCAATAGTGAGACCAATCAATTTTGGGCATAAATCAACCGATTTTATGATTATTATGTTTTCAGATCCATATTTTCACAAATTGGACGTTCTCAAAACAGGATAATCACCACCATCGGAGTACAACCACATATGAACTGACTGACCACACACACACACACGAAGAAATCTGCCTGTGCAAAATGCCAAGGGATAATTTTTTTTTTAAAAATCCTAAAAAAATATTCTAAGTAGTATGGACCTAATTAGTAACTCCATGTTTCTAGATTCATCATGGATCCTGCAGCTTCCAAGCCGTCTACGGACCTCAATTATAGAGATATTTCTTTTGTAGGGCTAACCTATTTGGGTAGCTGTATCATGTAATATGGGAAGAATCCCTTAAAGGGTCATTTGAATCCCATCCACACAATTGTACCAGCTTTGGACTTTCACCCCACAAATCCCATGCTTGACACATAAAAACTCTAACTTTTTACGCCGAATTTTGTCCACTAAGCACTAGTACTTATTAGGTAATTTTTTAGCATAATCATGATGTCTTGTGATTCTTAACTTTTGTAACAATTTTTATCCCTAATACTGGTGGGAGTTTTAGTACAGTGGGGCAAGCACATCGCAATGCATTATGGATTGGTTTTCCAAAAAAAAACCCAATACCCTCTGGTGTCTATGGAGTCATAGCTATACCACATTGTTTATATTTGTTTTCTTTGACATTTAGTTATACTCTTTGATGTCCCTAAATAGTTATCCATCATAAAGAAAGAAAGACTTGTACAACAAAAGACTACGTCAAAACCAAACATTACGTACACATTGTAATTAAGACTATCATATCGCTTGGTAAACAAAGGCCTACTTCAAATTCAATCAGGTCGTAGGTGGATATAACAAATGCGTATGATTGTTATTGACTTCATTTGACTAACAACATCGTAGGGTATCATCAATAGACCTTTTTGAACTGACCAGTGCCTATTGATTTTTGTACTTAGCCATCACTCTTACAGCCAATCTAAACAGTCGGTCGCTTAAAGAGATAGCAGCGATTTGCTATCAAAAACATCGAAAAAATCATCAAATACCATATTTTGGTATTTTTGTTACTGGCATGGATGTGCTACACATAACCTGCAATGGTTGGCTTGAAATCTGGTATACAGAACAGGGCGGTATACTTTTTATCTGAATCTGGAATTCTATATGTGCGTATCAAAATTCGATTGAGACAAAAAAGGCTTGTTCCGTGAAGAATATCCCGATTTTAAAGCATGAGGTGCACCATACCTGTACGTTTTTGACCCTCAAAGACAAAAAAGTAGTTTATCTTTGCTTCTGTAGCCGTATGTTTAAAATACAGTCAGCGTTTGGTGTATATTTTTAAGATGCCATCACTGTATGTCTTTTGTGGGAGACAGTATGACCAACTTTCCTCACATACTTGATGTTATCACTATTTATATGCTTTTCCCTACTTTACAGCATTATATGTAATTGTACACACTTTCCCCGATTGTAAGTTAAAAATGCATTTCCAAAGTTTTCGATTTCTCGCATTAATCGCTTCAATCCTTTTAACGTATCATTAAAATTCTACAGCTTAATTGTAACCTTTTCTCTATATTGCCTTATTGGTTCAAAATTATTAACAATCATCTAAACGAGATGACCCGATTAAGATATCTAAAGTTTTCATCATGATAGAATGCCTTCACCAAATCCCCCCATCTGTAAAGTTTGCACAAATATTTAATCTGTTTTTTTTTTTTTTGCGAGAGCAAATATGATTTTGTAAACCCGCAAGGGGAAAAAGGATACCCTGGGAGGCTGGAGGGAGGCACTTCCCTATAAGATGTGCAGCCCCAGGTCCTAGAATTTTTTTTTATTTTTTGTTTGCGAAATTTTTCATGCTTTGGAACTAAATCTGACTCAGTTAGCCTCTAGGCAAATAAATTCCCAAAAGACATACCCAATACCACCTGCCTATGTCAGTGCCCATCCCCTTCCCATTATGTTTCATAGCAATATCCAAAGACATCATAAATTGAAATTCCTTGAGTAATGCACTTAAGGGGTACCACCGATCCTCAGCCTCGAAACCACAACTCACTCCATAACACCTAAGATTTTTATATATTATGCTTTGTTGTTCTCACTCTCTGTCAAATATTTTGGCTAATTATTGCCATTATGACGGCTAAAAGCTAAAATATGATTTATTCCGGTTACTGGCAATATATGTACAGTAACCTATGGGCTATTGGAATATTGTAATTAGCCGCATTAAAAAGGTGCGTGTCCGGATCGTCTTTGGACCCCCCCTGGGAAAAAAAAAAAAAAAAAATTTACCCGGAAGTAGTATCGATTATTATATGAGATTAAAGGCCGTATGTTTCTTTCTCATTGTCTTCCTGAAAATTTGAGCCCTCAAACCATTTCATTCATGATATAAACAAAAACACGCGCGTTTTAGTGGTTGCCTCATATTTCACGGTATGAAATAGGGCGTTGCACTATGCTTATCGCGTCTACCATCAAAACCGCAACCCCTCCAACAATGTGACATGGGCCCCACGTGGTCATTTGTGGGCTACTTCCTGGCCCCTCATTGGCTTCCCACCTGTTTTTGTCGTCGGGATTCAAATAGGTCCTAAGTTGGGCAGTTGATGCATGTTAACATCTAATTTATTAATTTAATTAAAGAAAAAAAAAAGAGTCACGTATGGTTTGGATATTGTTTTAATTCCAACTGTTCATTAGGCATCACTTGCTCTCATACACATGGTTCAAATATGTATTACTTACCTTGGTTGGATGCGAACCCGTGGACTCTCATGATAATGATAATAATAGATAATAATGAACATTTATAATGCGCACAAATCCTCTCGAACGCTCATTTGCGTCAGAACAGAGCACCAGCAGAACCATACAGAGAATATAACAGAAAAACAAAAGAAAGTCATCAATACTGTTATATCATAGAACAAATTCTAAACTTGATTCTGTTCATAGGCAATGTGAATAAATGGGTTTTGAGCTGAGTCCTTAAAAGACTCATTGAGGAATGTACGGCATATGGTAAGGAATCTTGTTCCACAGCCTATAGGGCAGCCACTGAGAAAGCACGATCCCCCCACGACCCGGATGATTTAGGTTTCACTACATCCTTTTGTTGCAGAACGGAGACCTGAGCGTGAAGGGTTGTAAAATTTGAAGAAGTCCATGATATATTGTGGAGCGAGTCCGATTTAAAGCACGGATGTGAGAACATCAATTTTGTATTGAATTCTAAAATTGACTGGCAGACAGTGTAAGTCAGACAGAGTTGGAGAGATATGCATAGACGGCTTTATACGAGTGATGAGACGGGCAGCTATGTTTTGTTTGAGCTGCGACGATGAATTTGCTGGTAGGAATTCCATAAAGGAGCGCATTACCCATTCCAAGACGTGATGAACATAATGCATGGAACCAATTGTTCAGTTTGCGTAGACAAGGTACTTCTTATCTTCCAGGTTTCTGAATGAAGAAAAGCGGATTTGGTAATGGCGGATATTAGGAGCAAGGGTCCAGTGAACGGTCCATAATAACACCAGATTGCGCACGATTTGTTTGACGGGGGCATGGTTGAATTACCATAGTCATGTGAGAACCACATTTTGTTTGAGCTCATGTTCTGAACCAATAAGAATAAATTCAGTTTTTCGGCATTAAGTTTTAGGTCATTGTCCAGCATCCATATATGGATCTCTTCACCGCATGCCTCCCATCCCGCAAAATACAGCTTGGCTTCCTCTGCGTGGATTAAAAGTGCCATAGATTTGGGTGTCCTCAGCGGAGACGTCATCTGAAGTTTGTGTTTTTTGAATTATATCGGACAGGGTGAGGTGTATATACCACCACTGGGGGCCTAACACTTGATCCCTGTGGCACAGAGTAGTCCAGATTAACATTTTCAGCATATTACTCACACACCACACGAGCACATTGATTCTATTATATAGATTAGGATCCCACCATCCTCAGTGCTCTGCCCCCCCAATACCGATGTTCTGCTCAGTCTGGTGCATAAATTTTATGAATCAACGGTATCGAAGCACCTGAGATTCGAGTAAGACCAGTGCCGACCTTTGCCATTGTCCCGCCCCGAAATATCATTTTGATCCGCCACAGGGCGTTTCAATACTAGGTTGGGCCCTGTATGCAGATTGAGAGGATCTTGCAAATTGTGTTGAGTGATGACTGACCACAAGCGAGGGAGACCCGACGCGCTCAGATCATTTTTTTCCAAGGAAATCTTAAGTTTGCAACAGGTCTGGTAATTCTTCAACTCTTTTCTTATTCGAGACCAGGCCGTCTTTAGGAGAGGACGAAATGTGCAAGCTTGAGTCCTTGGAAAACTCCTGAGACAAGGTAATTTGTTAATGATACCTGGAGAATGAATGATATCATGACACATTCCTGAATCATCCATGTCGGTAAAAGGATCTAATCACAAGATTTAGATGGCACACTCTAGAATTTTGGACCTCCTCATTTTGTGCAGGCCTCAAATCTGGTAATACGGGTTAACTGAACAGAGGGTCTTTTATTGTAACTCACTATGGCAGTAAAACTGCTTACGAACTTAATGATCTTAAGATCTTAGTCTTATGCTCTATACAGTCAGTCACTTGTACTTACTGACAACTTGGCATCAAATTAGATATTTAGAAGGATTGTTTGAAGTTTAAAAATGATTAACTTGTATGTTATGGCCTTCAATCGACAGGGATTAAGTTTAGTTGACCTATTAAATAAACGTAGATAATTAGTTGATACAAAAAATGAAAATAAACATTTACCCACAACGGGCTCAATGGGCACCCTGGAAATGCCCATCCTTGAATATGAGTAAAATAAACTCAGCCGGCCAATTGAAAACCTACAATGGCCTTTTAGGAAGCCCACTTAAAGCCCAATTAAAAGAACCTCATCATTGACCCATTGAAAACCTACAATGCCCCATTTGGGAAACCCTCTTAAAGCCCAAGTAAAGAGCCTATCAGTTACCCATTGGACAACTAACACTGGCCCCCTTTAGAAAGCCCATGTAATTCCCATGCCCCCGTAAGCCCATGTAACCCACGTGAAACCCAATTGGGCCCCACTGACCATTAACTTGGGTAAAACCAATGATGGTAGCCCAGATTAATCCGTTTTGGGACCAACACAAGTAAGCCCAATAAACACCCGCATCGGGTTGCTTTGCCTACATGGGGCCCATCAGGAATATCCCACATGATACCCATGCCCACCATGCCCCCATCAAAACCCCATGGCCCCCATGGAGGCATAAACCCATCAGGGGTTACCCCTTACAACAAACCCACCATGGCCCCTTAGGAATCCGCCCCACATAAACCCATGCCCACTATAGCCCAGCTTACCCACACAAACCCACATGGGCCCCAGCAACGCTGTTGGAGGGAAGTTTGTTTCCCACGTACTTGATGGGCGTGTGTACAAGTGTCAGGCTCTTCACTCATATCAAGTAGAGAACACGATAGACCAAATCAGAACCAAGCCTTCTTTAAAAAAAAAAAAGGTTTCAGATTCTAACAAAATTGGCAAAAACTACAGTAAAAAAAATCTGTAAAATAACAACAAAATTAAAAACAACAACAGAAAATATAAGTTGTAATTGGTGTTAGAGCGCACGCGCGCCACGCCACACCACACACACACACAAGAAATCACTTGATGTGTCAAACTTTGATGCAACATTTTAGCAAGGTCCTCCTTGCTAAATGGGGGGGGGGTTGCTGGGGATAAAAAAAAATAATTATGGGGAATGCCCCCTTGTCCCCTCGGGGTTCTGCCACTGATAATAAAATCTAAATGCATGAAGTGCTTAGATCCCGACTGTTGGGAGGTCTTATACACATGGTTAAACATGTGCAATGCATTTTGAGGTATTGATTTCACTATACATGTGGCACTGCTTATCATGAATGTATTTATTTTCACAAATTCAGTGCATTGATATCCCAAAAGTTCCTGTCATGTCCATGGATTTATATAATCTCACTATTGAAGTCTCCTTCCCACATTAACGAGTGTTTTGCGCAGATTTGGAGTCAGATTCCGGACTCGGACTCGGACTCAATCGTTGAGTCCGAGTCCGGACTTGGACGCGGACTCGGACTCAGACCCTGCCGGACTCGGACTCTGACTCTGACTCAGGCCCCGTGGACTCGGACTCCGGCCCATGGACTCGGACTCGGACTCCGCTGGACTCGGACTTGACTCACCCCAATGGACTCGGACTCAAATATGAGTCCTACTGATCCCGGTAAGAACATTTCATTTAATCAAAAAAATATTGCAAATGTTGATCTAGCCTGCATGACAATGTTACTGTCACAAACCTCTACAGCCCAACATGCTTTAAAATTTTTGATTATTGCACAAACATGTTGTTTTATACTAATCATTAATCAATTTCAAATTATTTTTTATGTTTCATATTCAAGGTATTTCTTTTTCACTTTTGTCTCTCTCAGATAGCGTTGTGATTATTTCTAATTTTCGTCAGCTGAAAGGGTTCAATTTAAAAATAAATTTTTTGGCTAATTTTACAACTTCATCAAGAACCGTATGTTTTCTCATGTCGTCGTCGTCCGCCATCGTCGTCAATGTTTCATCAGTTTTGTCATCATCCCTAACTCTCTAGAGTTTTTCATTCTAAAGTACAGCTCAAATGTATTTAGCATAATACAGGGCTCAGCTACGCATTCTCAAATATTGGAACCTGATAACTGCCGACCTAATTTAACACAGATCAATTAACAAGTATTTGTGCCATTGGTGTCCTACTGCACCCCACACACCCTTGAATTTTCTGTTGAACTAACAGAGCCTATAAGTTGTACAAAATATTATTGTATTGAAAATACTACTCACTAATTGCCCGATTATGGGACCACGTATATAAGCCGCAATAGGTTAGCATGAAACTATAGCTATAGCTACTTGAAAAAAGCTTGAAAATTTGCAGGATGCTTGATGTTTTATATTTTTTTTTTTTTTTTTTTTTTTTTTTTTTTTAAATTTTAAATTGTTTTGAAAATAAATAAAATAGATTGATGAAATTAAGAAATGTCCTTTCTTACGATCTTAAAATATAATTACAATATTTTTGGGGAAAATTTTTAAATTGACTGAATACATCATACTAGTCAATCACGTCAGTACATCGCTATTTTTCTGGTAATTTGGAGCTAGTGATCGTACCATGGTTAATGGGCATTTTAGAACCATAAATAATGTTAGTTTAAAAAAAGTAACTACAGGCTGATTATTTGGTTAGACACAGTAACATGCAATGGTCTGCGCGAGCCAGGGAATTTGTCACCTCGTTCTCAGATGTGTAATTGGTCAAAGTATCCATCTGTGTTGCTGTGTTGCGTTTACACGCAGGTGGGTTTGCATAACTCCTGTCCCAAGTAATTTTCAATCCCCTATAATGTTTAAATTAGCACTATTTAGTTGTCTGACTTAGTTCAGCCCCATTCTACTTGACTTGGACTCGGACTCACTGTACTCGGACTCATACTCAGAACTGCTGGACTCGGACTCGAACTCAGGTCCCCATGGACTCAGGACTCGACCTCGTGACCTCGGACTTTTTTTTTTCAGGCCCGATGGACTCGGACTCTGACTCGAGCACTTGGGACTCGGCCTCGGAAACCCCGCCCCCATGAGTCCGTACTCACTCCAACACTGGTTTTTTGCGTACTCCATGGAAAATGCTTTTCAATACAGAATTAAAGGCCTAATCGCGGTGTAACATCATCCAAGTGGCCAATTCTTCTCCCATTGAAGAGCCTTTTCCATGGATATGCATTTGTCCCCCGGGCATTTGGTTCCATTGTGTTTCCAGATCATGTGTCTTTCATCATGGACTTGTTTTCATTTTGCCAATGGGAAATACCCGCCAGCTCCTGCATGGCCTGATTTGGATCCCATTCAGTTCAATTCAATGTACAGCTATGTGTGCGCTTCTGTCAATTGGTGTGGTATTTCTAAATCACAGGGGGGGGACTGTGGTGGATGGAAGGTACTGAACTGAGATCTTAATGAGGCTATTTTTGACTCAGAGGTATTGCACACATACTCACACTGGAGTGCTTCCCCTGGGGGTAAAAAAAAAAAAAATACTGCAAGTAAACTTGCGTCATCCCCCTGGCAAGATGGCGTCTGGCACATGGACCTCAGATGACCTCTGGCCATAACCTTTGACATCATCCCATATGAAGGAACCCCTATTGCACCTTAACCCCAAGTCCTGTTTTTAAATCGGACTTCACTTTTCAAGGAGAGCAAACAAACGAAAACCTAACCTTGGTTAGAAAAGCTAACCAAAACCTAACCAAACTGGAACCCACATACATACACATACGGACATTCGCACCCTCGCATATCCCTCTGCTTTTCAAGCCAGGGGGATAAAAATGTGAGACGCTGGCCAAGTCTCGATCTCGAGACTTGCAAATGGGGGGGGGGGTATCAATTTCACCTACTGTATATTAATAATGCAGTCTCGATCTAGAGACTTGCAATATATGGTATCAACTTCACCTATCTGTTATATTATACACTGCAGGTCTTCGATCTCTAGACTTGCCATATAGGGGTATCAAATGTCAACCTACTCTTAATATATTATAAAATGCCATCTGTCCAGTCTCAAATAGGGATCAAATTTAATTTGGTTGAGTCTCAGGTGCAATTCCTTTTATTTGCAGTTTGGCGCTTCTCTGCGTTGCTTTCAGTCCTTCTGTTAACACCTGAAAAATGTTTCATTTAGTTCTTAGAGGACCACCCGTACTTTGCCCTCAAAACCACAAATTTAAGTGCTCCATGTTTAAAAAATGTTATGAAATTGTGGTCCCAAATCTCAATTCCAAAACTATAAAATTTGTAAAAAAAAATCACGTTTCCCCATCCTGATTCTCCAAAGACCCTTACTTGTTCACTGAAAATTCACTGAGTTTGGAAAATGATGGTGTTTGTTGTTCCTCACAGCGCCGATTTGAAGGTAGGATTAATTGTGAAGCAATTTTCCAGATGGTACACAAAATTGCCAAATATTCCCATATCTTTCGAAATGTGTCTAAAGCAAAAATGATTTACATCTAAACTGCGAATAGTCTCACTTTCCTCTAAAATGTAAACAAGTTGAAAAAACGAGTGAAAACTCTTAATTCCTACCTCGAAAAAGTGTAACCCACTCAAAAATAGTTTGCATGTTTGGTTAATCCACTTCCAAAAGAGGAGAAATACATGAACTTTCTTCCAAAAGTGTGAGAGTGACCCACTCTAAAATGTTTGTCCCCTCCATTTATTCTTTAAAGAGTAGGCATTCACTCCTTTTTCGAGTGAAAATCTTTATTAGAACGAGTGAAATAGTGAAATGTACACTCAAAAAAGGAGTGACGTTCACTTTAAGAGTGAGTGAATTTCTACTTTTATGAGTGTAAAGCTCATTGATTTCTCTCTTTTTTTCCCCGAGTGCAATTCACCAACACATGCAACTATTTTTGAGTGGTTTCACACTCTTTTTGTTGTTTTCGGTGAATTAAGATTCACTTGTGTTTTTTTTTTCACTCTGTGTCCCGTTAGAGAGATAAAACGCTTTGCTACTCAAACAAAACATCCGCATAACTATGCAAAAGATGACTGACAGAACAAGTTGGGATCATCCGCATGTTATTGACCCCCTTCGTCAGAAATGAGATATACAACATAGCTATACCGTATCAAGATGAAGTCACAATAAAGGTGCACTGCTGGCCCATAAGGAACATCACTTGTGATAAAACATAAACGTAAAAAAAGGAAGCAGAAGTTGGCGATAAAGAACGGCGAACAAAACAAAAGGGCACGACCAGTGCCAGGAAGCAGAGGTTTGGGTGGTTTGGTCCGACAAGGGGAATTATGGGCCCAGAAATGTACAAAAGCCTAAATGGCGAAAACACGGTACGATCTTACAATTGAAGGTGAGAGTGGGTGAAGAGAAGTAGTTCACTGGCAATAAATCGACACTGCAGTTGGGTGGGGGGAGGAGAAGAAGAGGATGCAAGAAAAGGAGGGAGCGAAGGAGCAAAAAGGGAGTAGGTACTGCTGCGCGGAGCGCTGCAGATATCATCATTTATTGCAGACCTAATGGAGCCGGGTGCCCGGCCCGGGTGGGTCCATAAACTCACTAAGTGCAGAAGAACTGCATATGCAGGAAAAATACTTTCCTCCTGGAATCCAGCCCAAGATTCAACGCTGTTTCAGGATTCCATCTTGCAAGGACACCACAGGTGACTGTCCCTGATGCATAAAACCAGGTGCACTGCCCAAGACATTCACCAAGCCAGCGGGTGTTTTTAATCAATCATACTGCATTGCAATGTGCCTCTACTGTACTGTAGTAGATGATGCAGTACATTACTATAGGGAAATTTTTTTCACCAAGCGAGACAACTATACCGAGTTTTCTCCCAACCCGCTGATACATCGAGACTACGGTGAGCACTGGGATGGGGTACATGGCTGGGGCGCGTCGGGGGTGGGGCAGGCAACGGGACCGACCGGCGACGGGTTGCAAAATGGTAGAGAGAGCATTGGAGACGGCGAGACATGGTGCCTAAGGTAGGCAACAATAATAACAAACCGAGGGGGAGTGAGCGGCGGGAGGGGGGTGAGGAACGGATGGGTTTGGATACCAAGTATGATGGCTGGGAGTGGGGATGGGATACAGAACTGCTAAGAAAGATGACGACATCACTTGGATTCACTAGCAAATACCAAGGTATGGGGAAGGAACGCGGCGAAAAATCGGAGCGAGAGGGGGAGAATGATGTGCGGACAGTGAGAGAGATTGCCAGAAGTCAAGACAAGTTATGTTTGGGTCCAGACCGAACGATGAGAAGGAAAGAGGATCAGGAAAGAGAAGTTAGAGAGGAGAGGGAGGAGGGAAGGGGGGAGGGGGGGGATGGAAAGGGAGAAGAGGGGGCAGGGAGTAGAGGCAGGCACGGGGAAGGTCGGTTGAGACTGAGGAGAGGAGATAGTGGTGGTGATGAGGGGGGAGGGTGAGGTGGGGATGTGAGGAGGTTAGAGAGTATGGGAGGGAGTGGCAAGAGGGCGGGTGGCAATACACGAGAGCGGGAATGGCGGAGAAGCTTAGAGGAGATAGGGGTGCGCCGGAGGAAGGGAAAGGGGGGACCAGGGGAGTATGGGTGGGGAAAAAAGGGGGGAAGGGAAGGTTGGGTAATATGCAAGTGAGGGCCGGTTGGAGCGCAGATGAAAGAAGAGTGGGAAGTGAATATCAAGGTTGTAATGTACGCGTTGGTATAAAGGGGGGGGAAAGAAGGATGGGATAAAGCGGGGGAAGAAGCGAATACGTTAGAGGAGGCCAAGGTGAGGAGGACAATGGGTAGGATCTGATCTCCGGGTGCGCTGGGCCAAGGGGAGCAATAGGGGGGGGGCAAACGGTGAATCGCCTAGACGATGACCGGGGACAGGTGAGTAAAGTGCAGCAGGGCAAAGAGAGGTGGGATGGTGGGAAGGATGGGTGAGGGCCTTAAGGGAAAAGGGGAGGAGGAACAGTGTGATAGGTTGCCCGAGGAGGGCGTCGGAAGGAAGGAGAAGTGGGGAAGTGTATGAGGAAAGAGTGGAAATGCGATGGTAAAGGGGAGTATCCCTTTGTTGGCTCCCCTCGTGTCCCTGTCCGCTGGTTTTTTTTGTGTTCCAATTTTGTTCGGCTCCCATGACTTTCTTGAGGTGCACTTTTCCACACACCTGGTGCCTTTGTGGGGTGGACTCCCATCCCCCCCACCCACCACCCGCCTCCCCCCTCTGCACCAGCATGAGCCTTTTACAAAGCATCATTGCCAATTGCCCGTACTTTTAAATGTTTGCTTGTTAACTGATAGGGGAGAGGTTTCCCTGGTGTGTTAGCACTTCTGACAATTTGGCCTTGATTCTCACTCAGGTCGCCATGCCTGGTAATGTGGGAGTTTCTTGTATACATGAACTTGGTGTTTCAATTTACCTTGAGATATTTAAGATATAGCCTAGTCTAGCCCGGGCATAGTGCGAACTTTTTACAACTGTTCAGGTGGCATACTATTGAAGGGAGGATATTGTTTTTATAAGGCTAAACAGAAAAAGCAAAGTTTGTTTCACTAATTGTGCATGCTCCCCCTTGCAAATTTTTTTATAGCACATTTGATGGTCTTAAATAGGTATTTAGTCCAAGAGACAGATCACCGTGCTAGGTTTATGGAGGTTGCTGGTTGGAATCCGCAACGTTGCCCATTTTTTTCAACACTTCTTTTGTGTACTCCTCATGTCCATTCCATGAAATTAAATACAATCATCCTTGTCTGCCTGGAGAATTAAGTAGTTACAATTTCAGTATGGTGAATTGTTTTCTGTTTCACTGGTGAGCACAGTTTTTATTTAAAAATCTCAATTCAACCCTGGAAATAAATGTGCATTCCTCTGTGTACTCTACTAACTAAGAAACAGACTATTGTACTTATTAGACAGCAGCATATGTCACATTGAGGGAGAATTGCTATTTTCCCAACAACTTTTCAAATTGCAGCCGTAAAGCTTCAGAGCTGCATCTATAGGGGACTATGTGATCCTCTGCCCATCTGACCCCCAAGTCATCCCATTCTAGGGAAAAGTCCCCTCCCACCATCCAACATTTGTGGCCTTAAGAGACACTGGCACATTTACACATAGTGCTCACCCAGATTTTCAAAATTTTATTTATTGCTTGTTGTAAAGCTTTTATATACTTAGCCCTCACCTGAAATGACTACGACCAAATCAGCGTCCTTATGGGTAAACTGAACGTTTTATAATTTATGTCGCCGGCGACGTTAATTCGGCAGACGACAAAAATGGTGTTTAATACAAAAACCCAGGTCAACTTCCAGTTGATCCAGGTTGAAACTGGTTTCAACTGGAACCAGTTAAAATCCAGTTTGATCCTCAGTTGAAATATCCAGTTTTTGAATCAGTTGATTCCGTGCCGGAAAATGGAACAATTTGGTCAATAAAGGTTTTTACTGACCCGTTGAACTCCAGTTAAGACCAGTACAAACAGTGTAAACCAGTTGACCAACCAGTTATTTTGCCGTCACAGAAAATGGAACAATCTTTCAACTTCGGACACTGAATTTGACCTGGGAACGCACACCGTTTGCATGTTTCCCACGGCACGTACCCTGTTGCGAAGCCAGCTTTTTTTCAGGGGGGGCAAAACAGGGGGGCAACCGTACATTTCAGGGGGGGGCAAGCATATATAAACTTTGTTCGTATAGTAAATAGGCTTATGTAACTGCACTATTTTTCATCAGGGGGTGCAGAGAGGGGGGGGGGTGAAGTTTCCCCCCCACATAGTAATGCAGAATGGTGCAAGATATCAACCTATTGTTCATTTTTGGGTGAAAGAAAAGAACCAATTTGGCACCGATTACTCTTGATATCTGAATAAATCTGGTCTAAGGGGCCAAATTAATTTCCTGCCAAGATGGTGGCCGCCAAATTAAAATGGCCGCCCTGTTAAAGATGTCATGTTTTTACGTGCTCTCTATGTTTACTAAGTGATCCCATTACTCATTTGTTGTGTTTTTCGTTGCCATTCTAGAACCGAATACCATATTGACACTCCACTGTTACTTCCATTGGTTATATAGCAAAATTGATCCCAAATGGCAGAAAATCCAAAATGGCTGCAATTTGAAGCATATCTTTGATTATCAAGAAATGAAACGTTTTCTTGATCTTGTTAATGATTCACTAAGATTTTGTTACATGAACATGTACATTTAAAGCAAGGGTGCAAAATTACGAAGTCACATCACCTTCAGAAACACCAAATAAGACATGAATCCAAAATGGTGGCGGAAATCCAAAATGGCGCTAATTTTTCACAGATCTTCTCCTTTGTTATCAGAAAATGACTGTTTTCTTAATCTTGATATAAACTCCCTCAAGGAAAAGGATTCACATGCAACGTTAAGAGGAAACCATTAAGGCTGTTGTTAATGGATTCTTTCCATTATATAAATTTGGCTCAAGATGGCTGCGCCAAACCTCGAATTTCCATTTAACTTTTAGAAGTATCGCTTACATGCCTTTATGATTCCTCCGTGCTACTTGAATGTGTAAATTTTCCACTAAAAATAACATACCCAAATTGATTTGGTATTGTTTGGCTCTGAGTTATACACACAGCGTGTAAACTGTAACATCCAGTGTTGGGAGAATTTGATTCATTGCCCCAGCCATCGGCCAAAACTCACAGGGCACAGAACACATGTTACACAACAATCACAAAGCTTGATTTCCCCGTGATCTCTAGGAGCCTAGTGATATTTGTTTTTTTTTAAAACTGATTTTCAGGGGCAATCCTTAAATCCGATTACGTGGCACTTCTACGGCCAATTTCAAAATGAATGCCGCATTGCCACCACCCAAAAGATGAGTTGAGTCTGCAGAAGTACTTTGATAGCCTTAATGTGTAGCAAGGGTCTTTAAAAAATGCCTTCCATGAAAAATCCCTTGCCATCGGAATACCACATCGCTAGTATTGGAAGTGCTCTAAATGTGTGACATAGACCCCCGTTTGTAGAAGCAACCATCAAATATCTCTGAAACATCAAAGTCCCGCTCACCATTGAACTCGGCTCTGTCATAGTTTATCAGTACAAACCTCCTCAGTAGATTTCAAGCACCCTCAATTCATTTCCGGGAATTCCACAAACCTCATTTCTTAATCTGGCGATTTCAATTCACATCGATATACCATGGGGCTAACAATGAAGCCAATAATAAAGACGGACAAGCCTGTGGAAAATGGTTAGACAGTCAACATCTACTCACATTCAACGACCCTAAACTGCCGCTAACATTTTATAGTGCCGTGAAGAGATTTTCCAATCCTGATCTATATAGTTTATTGTTGGCAAAACATCTCTAACCTGTGTTAGCAGGATTGTTCTGAATCTTGTTCCACTAACTCTAAGTCACTGCTGCAGTCAGTAAGACCAATCAAAGTGACTTTTAATAAGCGGCCTTTAAAGGCTTAGCAGCGAATTTGCTAATCCGAAACATCAAAAACACAAATTCATATTTTATATTTTTGTATACTGCTGGATATGCGAACATAACCTGCCAATGGTTGGCTTGAACTCCGTGTATTAAAACAAGGCAAGTAACTTTTTATCTGATTCTGTAATTTCTATACGTGCGTATCAAATTCCGCTTGAGATCAAAAAGCCTTTCCCGAGGGAATATCACAGCTTTTCAGCGTAATATTGTGCCCATGATCAACACAGTTTTACCCTGAAAACTCAAACATTCATTGACTTTGTTTTTTACTTCTGTACTTGTGACAAACTCACAATCAGCTGTTTAGTGCAGATTTGAGATGCCCGTAGCTGTATGTCTATTTGGCGGAGACGGTATGACAAATTCCTCAAATCACTGCATTTTTTTCACTATTGGTGGTTTGATTTTTACATTAAAACAGTTATATGGAATTGTACACACTTCTCCCTGATTTTATAAGTTAAAAACATGCAGTTCCACATTTTTTCATTTTGCGATTCTCTCGCATTATCGCTGCTAATCCCTTTAACTAAAGACGTGAAGAGGTTTGCTCCAAAACTCCATAACTATGACAAATTTTGCCCAACTAGTGAATAAGAATGCCCCGGAGATTCTACCAGAGGCTATAGAACGGAATACATACCAGGCCTTTCCCAGATTGCTAAGGATATCAAGGGTATTCCACAATGTTTTGAAGCCGATCCTTTGTGTTCCATCAGTTACCACAACATGCTAAAGGTGGAAGTGTCAGAGGAAATGATCAAAAACCAGGCCCACCTTAATTGAATCCACCGATATGACCCATAACACAAGAAAGAATGGTCTCCATCCGAAAGCTTCGAGTCGAATGTAATCCCAACAAAACCCCCCCCCCTCCCCCAAAACCTCCACACAGCAGCCAAAAATGTTCCACTCCAACCAAGTTTGAATTTTAACCTACTTAGTTTCCTCCAGGTAGACAAGGATCTTTTTCTGGAGATAGCCAGCGCCACAAGTGTTGAAAAAAAAACATGTTCGCCTGGCCGATTTCGTACTGGCAACCTCCATATCACGGCGCTATGACCAACTGAGCTATCAAGACTGGGGTGGTAGAGGAGCGTATATATTCTACTCATCTATAGGATTTAGGAGGGGTCTAAGGTTTCCCATCGCTTTTCTAGCAGATAGCGTCAGAACGGTATATTTATATATACAACTATTTTGTTTTTAAAGTTTAACTACGTAGTTCTCCAGGTAGACAGATGGATATTTATTAAGCTTTCCTGGAAAGATAGCCAAACGCACACAAGTGTTGAAAAAAAAAAACGTGCGCCTGTCCGGAATTCAAACCAGCGACCTTCGTATTACTAGCCACTAGGAAACGCCACGAAACTAACACATATATATGAAATCTTGACAACTCCTGGCACCCAGATGGGGTGGCTCACCCACATACCCTACCTACGCCTTTGTCATGTCCTCTTATGTGCAAGTATGTCTAACACCCTGTTGGGGAAAGGTCATCCATGCTAAGAATCTTGATCCAGCATTAATGCCTCCTGCCAGCGTATCACAGAATGTCAACGGACAACTTATCACCTAGGCCAGGATTCACTCCACCAAACCTCTGTTGTAGTTAGCGAGCATGCAAGAGCGTGCTCCAAATATCTAATATGAACCCCCTATTTCGGACAGAGTACTCTAACCGCCTTAAATCCAGAAGGAGTTTCTCAAGCAAAGTCCAACCCATTGAAACCCAACAGTCTCAAAGAGTTTAAGAGAGTCGCCTTGTTGAAAGAAATTAACATCTATTGGTATTGAACCTGATTAGCATCACCCCACATGGAGTGACTCCTCATGGCTAAAATGGCGATTGCGAACCAAGAATCGGATAATCAAGTGCCTGCAAAGTGGGGCTACCTGGAAGCAGATCAGGACACTACCTGTAATTATTGTATACGCACCACAGACACTGGAACATCTTTGTCTGCCCAATGTTGGCGCTACAATGCACATACAAGGACATGCAATTCAGTTTCTGCCCAATGTTGGAGCAACGATGCACAGACAAGACCTTGAGAATTCAGTGAAGGCAGACAGACATGTACCAACAAACATCTTACTATTTACATTACAGATCACAGCCAAACTATTCAATTCAGCCTTTTTTGACCTGGCTCTGAGTAGGCTTTTGATGCCTCTGGGAAGGTTGTCCATATCTACTGTGAACTGCCATTGTTCCGACCCCAGTCGCCTGATCTGGAGCAATGCTTGTCCCCATCAATGTCCTGCCTAGCTGATATGCTGCTCTGTTTTGAGTGTTGATACAGTAGCATCTGAGGTAAGTGGAACTCAATGGATCTTGTTTCTTTTGTACTGAGGTCAACAAATCTTTCAATTATTGTTGGCATTAGTTTCTTCAAGGTATTCTTAAGGAGGGGTTCTTCCAAGGTTTGCAAAAAGTTTTTCCACATCAGGGGAGCTTTTGCTCTGCTTCCCATGCCGGTGTCTCTCCTTTGTGCAACCGGGTGAAGGTGTGAAACATCAGAAGAGACAGAGGTTTCTCTGGTCCTAGGGTCTGGGCAATAGTATGTGCAGGTGTGAATCTGCGATTCCTTACTGACTGTAACCAATGCCAGCCAGAGTTCAGTGCGGTTGGACTGCTAAAGGCTACAGAAAAAAAATCACAACGTCTGCGTCCACATACGCTGCATGACCCTTTGGTATCATTGAGCACCATCATATGGCGCATAAGTAGAAGCCTGCTTCCTTCATGTGTGGCAAATGGAGATAGTAGTTAGATTGTTAGTATCTCATTATTACATCATCAATCCACTGACAAGACAAGTACCAACTATCTAGAGTCTAAACTATGAGGGAATCATGCTACAATATAGAAGGGAGGTTCTACAAGTTATCAGAAATTAAAGAAGAGATGAATGAGTAAACTAATGACGTAAACAATTTCAAAAATACTTTGGTAATTTTAACAGTAATGCCTCACATTACCCACTCCATTTTCTTGTATTTTGGTCCATTGTCAACATGAAAATAACTCCGTATTAAATACTACAAAGTGGCATTAGCAGCTATTTTGATATGATACGTCTTAGAAATTACACATTGGCAGCACCAGGGAGCACATAAAAGATTACCTGTTAGAATGGCAATAGGACGCTTGTGAGGTACAACTTTGACAAAGAAAAGCAGCAATCCATTTTAAGGCATGTTATTTAATTTATAGTGGCAGCCAGTTTGAACATGTCAGCCATATTGGTTATGTGATACACACAGACAAAAATGTAAATGCTTTACAACCCTCCAGACACCAATTATGTTTTAGAATGTTTGTTAAATCTTTCAAGTTACCATGACACCTAAAATCAATACTACCTTTAAACATATCATGTTACAGTAGCTGTCCATGTTTAATTGGCAGCTTTTTCAAAATGGCCGCCATTTTTGAATCATGTACATTGGCATTTACAACAACTAAACTTAGTTTGATATTTGAGGGCCCAAAGTCTAGAAAATCAACGAAACCATGGTTTGGCATTGTAAACTTACAAAAAATCAGCTTTATTCCTGTGAGCGGCAGCCATCTTGAATTAGCCCCAATATGTTGACCGCCATTTTTGAATTAAACTAACTAACTACGATTTTGGTGGAAATAACAGAAATATTGATTTAAAAAGTTAATGCAAGCATCTGACCATATAATAAGTTTGCAAACGCATATTTGCAATATTAATGCCTTTTTATAAGTGTGGCGGCCATTTTGAAAATGGCGGCCATATTGTAAGGAAATTAATTTGGCCCCTGACCAGATTTGTTTAGCCATATCAATGGCTACCTCTGTGCCAAATTTGGTACTTTTTCACCCAAATGCACAAAATTTCACCATTCTTTCTCATGCACTAACAGGGGGGGGGGGCGGCTGCCCCCCTGCGCTACGCCACTGGCACATACCTGGGTTTGACCGTCCTGTGACCTTTGTCGGTTTGAATAGCATGGTCCAGTCTGATGAGCTTCATGTAATATACACATTTGTTGTCCCGCCGAACAGTTCGGAACGGGGACATAAAATGAGCAGCGTCCGTCCGTCCGTAACTCAAAATGTTTAACCCATGTTTTATAAAACGATTTATCTGTAGTGCCGTAGGGGCAACATGATGTAACTGGGTAGAAAGAAGCGGGTTTGATGAGTTTCTCTAACCTATTATATTTTGTGGGCGTAAAAATATCTAATTTAATATCTCATTTGCATAATTTATGAAAATTTTCCTGCAAGGCCTGTTTTACCAATTTCTGGAGTTTGTAAGGCGTATAATGAGGTACCATGGTGGAAGGAAGCAGGCTGAAGAGTTCTCGACCTGAATTAGATTTTGGCGTATTTTGGGCAAATTGAGTATGCAAATGAAATGAGCTAAATAATATGCAAAAATCAGCATAATGCAAATTTTTGACACTGTAATGGGATACTTAAAATTCCTGCACTGCATGAAAGCCTACATGGGGCACATTTTTTTGCAATTTGAAATTGAAAGTATGTGAATATGTGGCCCGCGGCTTAGGTAGCAAATGAGCTAATTAAATATGCGTAATTGCTTATCTCTGAAACGGTACGTGGATAGGCAAAATCCTTCGCTACATGAGACTAAGAGGACCAGAGGGGAGGGGGGGGGCGGAGTGGGGACGGGGGGGAGGGGAGGGAGGGGGGGGGGGGGACCCCTTCTTTTGGGGGGTGCTGTGGTGGGGGGCAGGGGGTGCAAGGGGGTGTGTGTTGCATTGTGGGGGAAGAGGTGGGTGGTGAATGGGGGTAGGGAGGGGGGGGTGGGGGTGATGGGGGAGGGGTGTGGGGGGTGCTGGGAGGGTGAAATGTTGAATGGAAAGTGTGGGAGGGAGGGGTGGAAGTGTTGAGGGAGGAGCGAGGGTCGGGTGGGGAGGGGGTAGGGTGTTGCGGGGTGTTGAGGAGGGAGTGGCGTGTTGCGGGGTGTTGGGGATGGGGGGGCGTTGTTACGGGGGTGGGGAGGGGGGAGGCGTGTTACGGGGTATTGGGTTGGGGTGGGGTGCGTGTGCGGGGGGGTGGGTTGTGAGGGTGGTAAGGAGGGGGTGCCCAGGTCAAAATTCCAGTTGATCCAGTTGAAAGTTGTTCCATTTCCGTGACGGAATTAACTGATTAACTTAACGCGGTCTACTCTACTAAATAAAACCACTCAAGTTGTTATCAAAAAATCATTCTGTTTACCCATAAGGGAATGCCTTGGGCTTAATCATTTCATGTGAGGGTAAATAAAGCTTTACCCCATGCAAAAATAATACATTTGTGTAAAAATACAGCAAGTAACTTGCGGGATCCCCTGGAAAGATGCAATATGGAACATGAGCTCAGATGATCGCTACCTTTGTCCATGACCTTTGAGATCACCCCCATATGAAGGAACCCTAGTGCACCTTAACCCCAATTCTGGTCTTCAACTTTTCAACGGGACCTGAAAACAAAAATCTAACAAAACCTCTAACCAAACCAAACTGGAAAACATACGGACCAGGCCGCACTATGTAAATCCCACTTCTTCTTTTCACGCCAGGGAATAAAAATCTCAAGGGTGCACTATTTTCCAAATCAAGCTTAAGAAGCTTTCAGAAAGCCTTTGTGTTACAACTGTAAATCAAAGTGTTTTAGTGTTTAAACAATCAATGGTTAAAAGGTGAGACTAACCTGTTGCAAACACCCAATCACTAAACATTAAACACTAAATAACACTAAAATACACAATAAGCATTAATTTCTAAATATCATATATGCTTAATTTAGACTACACCCATGTTTATTCAGTCACCCTTAAATTTTTCTAATTGGCTGGGTGTGTTTAATTTTAGTGTTTATGTGTTTAATTTGGTGTTTGGCTCCCTGCTGTGTACCAGAGAGCTTTGACCAGGAAAAAAGCTTGAAATACTTCTAATCAGCCCTGGTTTTTGTCTGTTCACAGGAGAGATTGTCACACTCTAGACCAGAAAATCTACCTCAAATTTGCAAACCACCCCAAACGGGAAAATCTGCCTCAAAACCAGAATTTGCCCCTCTGACAGGTGACCCGTTATGGACGTCCTGCCTGAGGGGAAATTTTGGCCTTCAAAAACATTTCGTTTCCCCCATCTGATTTCGACTTAAGATAGTTCTTCCATGCACCCCTCATAATTAAAGTACAATCTGGACCCTTATCCTACAAATGGCCAGATCCCAAGTTGCTAACCGCCCACATCTCTTTCGAACATGTACAGCTGGTATCTGTGGAGCAAATTCTCAGATACATGTACCATTAGACCCATTTTCTTGATATGAAGGGCATAAGTCAGGAATCCTCTGTAGATTACAATAACTTTTCAGAAATCACCTTTTCATTGGTGATCTCTAATCTCTTCCACAGTACAGAGTCAGAGAGAGTAAGCCAAGTAACACATCCATGTGTTGTTTGAGGCTTGTATTGTATAATTGGTAGCACTTCTTGGTATTAAAGTAAGTTGGTGATTGTTAATGAAAATAGCAAGCATTAATAATCTTAAATTATTGTTTGTACTTGTCTCCCTGGATTATTTGCTATATACAGGCTATTAGTCAGGGGACTTTAGTGAAAGAGTGTCTTCTTCCGTAAAATTTGTGAATTTTTGCATGCACCATTACTTTAGAGGCATTGATAATCCTAAAATTGATGGAAGCACTAGCTTTGTCAAACCCTTCCCCCCCCCCCCCCCCCCTTTAATGACCGCCGCTGGGTTTTCAAAGTTTGACCTGGGTCAAAATTTTAATGATCCGAATGTGTTTGAAAGCACACCATGGTGTTTTGTCTGGTTACAAGGATTCCAAAAAGGTATAGGTTTACCACTATCTATGGCTTATAGTTTCCAGAGTTATGGAGTACACACTGGTAAAATGGTGAGAGAGTCACATTTTGGTGTGTACTGGTCAAAACCTTAAAGTGTTTTTAATTCAGTTAATATGTGGTACAAATTGTTTCAATGCTAATAGATTGGAAAATTAGGAATAGTTTGCCTTATCTTACTATGTCGTAGTTTTCACGTTATCCAACAAAAATAGGTCACAGGTCAATAGAATACCATAGCGGCAAATAGCTGTTGACTTTATTTGCCATTTTGGTAAATAACCAAACACGTAAGATAGCCAAACCCCCCTATTTCTATATATATCATTTCTATCATTAGCTAAACCAACAATTTGAACACAGTTTAAAAAAAATTGGAGCAACTTTTAACGTTTTGAACCCTGTACAAACCAAAATGACTTTTTCACCATTTTTTAACAGTTTTACCCAAAATTCCAACTAGTAAGTCACAGATATAGAAACTATACTTTAGTACCTTTTTGCAATCCTTGAGCAGACATCACCAGGGTGTACTTTTCAACAACATCGAACATAAAATTTTACCATGGTGTAAACTTGAAAACCAAGCTGGGGGCCATGAAAGGGGTGTGGCAAGTGCTCCATCAATTTTTGATTATCAATGAGTAAAGTACTTTGGTACCAAAATTCATAGCTTTATCCAGATTTGCACACTCCATACGATCTGTTCACTACAGGCCCCCACTATTTACCACATACTAAACACATAGTAGGTCCATAAGCTTTGGTATTGACCTCTCTGACGGCACTGACCACATCAACATCTCTCTACACATAAAATAAGACTAACTTTGCTTATTTTCACTGCCCAGGCCGTTCCCTACACTTGGCGTAACCCTACGTGGTATACTACCTCATGCGTATGTCCTACTAACGACCTTTTCATACCATTTTACACAGTGCTTGGACAAATTGGTCCACTCATCATGAAACTTGGCACTAGATTATGTCTGAGGTTTTCAGGCACGGACCCCAGACACCATTTTCTTGTGTCTAAATCATTTTGAATGTAATGTATATCTACCGGTGACATTTGCCCACCAAGAGACAATTCAGAAATGTCACAACTTCGTTCAAATTTTATATTTTGTTACAGTTTAATTCACAAATTGATACCAGTTTTTCTGTTTGCAAGGGGAGGCAGAACAGCGAGTGTGGATGAAGGAGAGGAGCAGAAAATATTTGTACAATAACTTAAGGCTTATTGCAATATACAGCAGTTACTGCTCAGTTAAATGTGTATTAGATCTAATAAATTTGGATTTTAAGGGGATGGTCCGATTTACATATATGAATTTTCACTTGGATAGAATGGCTTCCCCCCCAAAACCCCCATCTGTAAGTTTCGCCCCGATATTCAATCCTTTTATCACATACAGGAGAGCTAAAAACGTGATTTTGTAATCCCCATAGAGACTGTTAAATTATATTGGTGACAACAACGGGGCACAATTTTGCTTATTACTTCCAAACCACACATCCTTTAGCCGTAAGATTTCAGAGTGTAAATGAGAAAATAGCAGCTTTCTTCTGATATCAAAATTTCTGGGGACGAGGCTATTAGCGATCAGGCCATGGCCCTTGGTAATGGCCTTTCCTATGAAACACAAATTTTATCTTGTAATCGAGCAGGGCACATTTAAGGTTCAGTTTTGGAAAAACTTGTGAAGGGAAAAAAAAATTAGTAAGATGGTCCTGGATGTAATTTAACATCTAAAAGCCTGGTGTGAGGGGAGTAAATTAGAAAGTCACCACTGATTTACATCTCAGCTAGCTACCCCATGCATGGTAACTACGAGCAGGGGATGTAGGATGAAGATTTTATCTATTGAGTTGAGTGTACTTAATGATAGTATACACCCTGTAGTCATGTGAGTGCAAGAAGGTCGTAAGTGCAATAGCTGCCATGTGATACATCTGTGTGCTGCCATGTATTAGGATGACTAAATTTATCTTTTCTTCAGTCAGTGGCTCTTGAAATGTTTTTTCAGGCAAAGGTGTCACCTGAAGTACCATACCAGAGGAGCCACTAAGCAAAGACTTGGCATAATAGTATGTTTGATGGGAATTTGACATATGGCAGCTATTGCACACATGACTTTCTTGGATTCACACAAAGATATGTGATTGCATCAAATAGAGTTGCTAGCAGTCTATTTAGAGGTACTGGTAAATTAAATGAAATCCACAGGAATCACTAGAACTAGTTCCAAATTGAAGTTTTCCGAACATGACAACCCCGATAAACGTCCAGTTTATAATAACAAATCATCGCATGCAGCTGTTGGGCATGTTACTGGCGAGTGATTGCGAATGTATGTTTAAAGCAACTGCTGACCTAAATATTGGTTCTACTACTAGTGTACTCTCTAAATGTAAACGAGTGAAAATATCACTCCCCAAAAGAGTGAAACTCTTTTAAACCACTCAAAAATGAGTGGTTTGTACTTAAAAAGAGTGAATTCCCACTCAAAAAGAGTGAAAATCACTCCAAAAAGAGTGGATTTCCACTCATTTTCGTGTTGTCCTTCGTTTCACTCCTCAAAAGTGTTGTCCTTCGTTTAACTCCTCAAATGAGTGGAAATCCACTCTTTTGGAGTGATTTTTACTCTTTTTGAGTGGAAATTCATTCTTTTGAAGTACAAACCATTCATTTTGGAGTGGTTTACAAGAGTTTCACTGTTTTGGGAGTGAAATTTTCACTCGTTTACATTTATAGAGTAAAGCTTCATCAGTG